>CAUYUJ010015236.1:0-22367 GCA_963575745.1 Prorocentrum cordatum
GGGCTGCACGCGCGCTGGCGCTATTGTGGGCACGTGCTGCGGGCGCTGTGCGCGTTTTCCGGCACGTGCGGTTCCTGGCGCCTGGGCGGGACCTCGGAGGAGCCCATGCACAAGTATTACGACCCGCGCCTGTTTGACGTGCTGCCAGACGACGAGATCATCAGGTGCTATGCGCCGAGAGCGGGTGAGGACGCCGCCGAGCTGTCGGGGTACGAGGCAGGGGAGCCGGAGGTGCCCGGGCCGGTGACGCGGGCCGAGGCTATTTCCAGGGATTGCGGTATGTCAGGCGTCGACGTCGTCACGCCGCGCCAGTTCATTGCCGCTGGCTTTGACGTGCACTTCGTAGGGCCGCGCGATGAGGTTGGGCTCGAGACGACAGGGCGCGATGGCGACGGCGCGCAGGGTGGCGACGGCGGCGCTGAGGCCGCGGCCGACGATGATGCCGAGGATGCGGATGAGAATGAGTTCGACGTCGGTAACGGAGACGAGGCCATGGCCGTGGATCACGGCGTCTTCAGTGCATGGCTCGACAAGGCGCAGTTCGTGTACGGCGGGGCTGTGCAGCGGTGGTGGGCGGGGCTGCAGCCAGAGGCGGAGGGCCAGTCGGAGGGGCTGAAGTTTGGCGATGATGAGACGACGGAGGATTTGTTCGGGCGCCTGCTCGACGCGGCGCGGGGGGAGAGCAAAGTGGTGTCCGTGCAGAGGGATCGGATGCCCGTGGAGTGCGTGCGCGTTGAGTTTCTCGTGGACTGGATGCGGCCGCGGGTGACGGGGCCGTTCGCGGGCTCGCATGGGGACATGATTCCGGAGGCGGTTCTGGACGAGGTGATGCTGGAGCTGGCCATGGCCGGCAGGTTCGTGGGAGCCGCCCAGGACAGGGATACGGGATGCGTGGAGGAGAATTTGCCGGAGTTTGACGAGAACGAGGCGGTCGGTCAGACGGGGGAGCGGATGATTTACGGGTGGCCTGGCCAGAGTGAGTACCCGATCCCAGCGCGCTCCTTCGGTCGCTTCGCGAGGGCGTTCCCGTTGGAGTTCCCGATGGGCATCGGCGACCTCTTCGAGGACCGCCCCCGACGGGTTTCCGTGCAGGAGTGGGTGCAGCACCTGGTGCGCTACCGCACGGGGCAGTTCGTGGGTGGCCCGCGAGGGCAGCGTGTCATGTGGGCCATGGTGAACGTGCTGCTCCTGAACGAGGCCAGGGCCAAGGGCTTTGGCGTGTATCGGACCATGTGCAGGCGGGCGGGTCTCGCGGTCCAGGGCCCCAGCGTGATGACCAAGGGCGGGCTTCGGCAAATCCTGGAGAGCGAGGACCGTGTGCGGATTTTGGTGGGCCAGCTGGCGAACGTGGGGCGCGACGTGCCGTCGACCACGATGCATTGGTCTTTTGAGTCCAAGAAGCTGCAGAGTACCGTTAAGCACCTGTCCTGGCACCCGCCCTGGGTCGACGGCTCTCTTGCGGACGGCGCTGAGCCTGTGGACAGGCGGTTCCTGCGCGAGATGGACATGCCTGCGGGGAACGGGCGGACCCAGCGCAGGCGGCCGCTCGTGCCGGATGTCGTCGGTCTCGGCCGGCACCCGTCGATCTGGTGGACACAGAACCCGTTCTACAATGCCGCGTATGACATTCAGCGCATGGGGGGAGGTCCAGGGGCGCGGGCGGCGGGAGACCGTGCCCTGGGAGATTGGGTCGGTGACGGGCGAGAGGAGCGCTTCCGTTTCGCGCGGGACAACCTGGACCTGGTGGCGTACATGATGGCCTTGCGAGTGGAGTTGCACATGCGGATGGTGATGCCTGCAGTGCTGCCGCACTCAGGCCAGTTCAAGTGCATGGCGATGGCCAGGGCGGAGTGCGGCGCGGGCGGAAATCTGCACTACCACGGGTTCAGCGTGGGGCTGCCCGGGCCTGAGGTTGCGCGGGTGCGTGCCGACGTGGACGGAGAGGGTGACATGCTCCCGCCGAGCGTGGTCAGCGACGTGGCGGCATGCCTGCCCGCGGTTGAGGCAGGTCCGCTGGCCTGGCTGCCGCTGGAGCGGAAGCGTCGTGCTGCTGCTCTCGCGGCCCTGGAGCAGGTGCTGCGCGTCTCTGCTGGCCGGCCAGTCGGGCGTGCATCTGCGGGTCGTGGGGGTGAGGGCTCAGCGGCTTCGGGGTCTGGGAGTGAGGATGTCGCGGACGACCGAGGATGAGTTCGTGGGTAGGGCGTCTGCGCTGCTCCACGCGCTGGTGGATCGTGGGTGGTTGGTAAGCGTGGATGTTGATGATGGTGCGCGCGGTCGCGGGGACGAGCGGGATGTGGCGTTCGAGCGTGTCGTGCCAGAGATCGCTGCCGCGCCTGTGGACGCGCCGGGTGGCAGTTCTGTGGAGGGCGGTGAGGACGGTGATGGCGCGCAGGACGCTGGCGCAGTTCGGGGGTCGAGGCCTGCAGATGTTCCCGCTGGGGTCCGCGTGCAGCGCCTGGCGGGTGCGGCTGTTGATTTCGGTGTGCTGAAGCCAGAGCACGAGAATGTTTTGCTTCAGAGCGTTCTTGAGAAGCGGTTCTATGAGTTCTTCGGGCACGTGGTGTCGGAGTGGAACTCTTGCTACGATGACGCGGGCGCGTGCAGGTACACGTGGAACGACGATGTTGGCGCCTTCGACGTTGACGTGGAGATGCAAGACCAGGCCGCTGGCGAGACGTCCGAGGGCCGGGCGGTGCGGAGCGTGCCTGCGTCTGCGCTGGAGTGCTTGAATTTGCGGAAGGTCCTGGACGAGACCTTTCAGTCCGAGGCAGCAGGGAAGGTGGACGTGCAGCCCGTTCGGAGCATGGTGTCCGCGCTGGTGAACAGGGTCGCACGCCACACGAAGCATGGCATGGGGCCGCCTAAGCTCGGTGTTCATGCGTGTGCTCGCGGAAAGGAGGGGTGCGTGTTTTGCCGGTATGATTTTCCGCGCGAGAGGTGGGGCCGCGTTGGGTCAAGGCCGTTCCGCATGGAGGAGGGGCGCAGGGAGGGCCATTGGCAGGCGGTGTTCCCGAGGAATGACAGGCTCTGCAACAGTTACGAGGAGCACGTGCTCTTGGCCAACATGGGGAACATCGATTGGCGCCCCGTGCTGAACCTGTGGGCCGTCGTTGAGTGCGCCACCAAGCGACGAAGGCGCCCATGGGCCCGCGGAAGATCAAGCAGGTTCTCGACGACGCCGTCAACGAGGTCTGCGCGTATGTTCCCGAGGGTGAAGGCACGAACTTCCTCCGTCGCTCGATTCAGAAGTTTTTCGCTCGGATGCTCGGTGAGCGGGACTACCACTGGTACGAGGTGGCGCTGCTGGGGTTGCGCTTGCCTATGGTCCTGTCCATGATGCCTGTCGTGACCCTGAACACTGCTGGCGCGCGTGCCTTGAAGCCTGCATCCTCGCTGCGGGACAAGGCGGAGGACGAGCCGGTCCACTGGGATAGGAAAGTGGACAAGTTCGACAAGCGCCTGGAGTTTGTTCGTCGGCAGCGCGCCAGGGGCGACATGTCTATAACGTAGGAGGAGGTGCGCGATGTCTCGCTGTTCGAGGTCTACTGGAAGTACGCCGTGTACCGAGGGAAGTTGAAGCGCGGGAATCCAGCGGTGTGCCTGCAGGTAACGCCAGGCTATAGCGCGGAGCGTGCGAATGTGGACCACGCTTGCCACGAGGCGTACGCGCGGGCGAATGTCATCGCTCACTGGCGGCACATGGCGACGGAGGACCGCCGGGCCATTATCGAGGCGGAGATGCGGCAGGATGTCCGACCTGTGCCGGAGGTGTGCATTGGGGCTACGGAGTTCGTTCCAGATGCTGGGGGCGACCGGCTCCTAGCCGTGCAGGACCTGTGGTTCAAGTCGGGGGGGAGGGCCTGGAGGGGCAGGACAGATCAGTTCTGGGGGTATATGTTGATGGAGATGCTGACTGACCCAATGCTCCGCCAGTGGGTGCCAGCCTGCGTCGTGGAGCAGTTCGAGAATGCGAATCCGTCCTACAAAGAGGTGCTTGGCGCGATCCTGGAACCGAGCTGGATCCATGTGTTTTTACGTGGCCAGGCCACCCAGAGGGGGTATCTAACATGGTGGTCCCGCGCTGGAGCCACGTTTTTTTCACGTGTGCAGGCCACCCAGGTGAGTATCAAACATGGTGGTTCTGAGCTGGAACTGCGTGTTTTCACGTGTCCAGGCCACCCAGTGGGGCATCTAACATGATTGTGCTTTAACGTGTCCAGGCCGCCCAGGGGGTATCTAACATGGCGTCGCGCCCAACGCCGAATTATGAGGAAACGCGCGGAGGGCCGAAAAGCGCTACCCGAACACATTTCCCCATACAGGAAAGTTATGTTTTCTTGCTGTGGACAGGGCGTGGTGCTTTGGGAGACCCTCCAGGGAAGACATTGCGAGGGTGCCTCGAAATGGAGCGCAAACTCAGCGTATCCAGGCCGCACAGGGGGGTATCGAACATGGTTGTCTCGAGCTGGAACCACATGTTTTTACATGTCCAAGCCACCCAGAGGGATATCTAACATGGTTGCCCCGAGTTGGAACCACGTGTTTTCACATGTCCAGGCCACCCAGGGGTGTATCTCACATGGTTGTCCCGAGCTGGAACCACGTGTTTTTACGTGCCCAGGCCACCCATTAAAATATCAAGCATGATTATCCCGAGCTTGAACCATGTGTTTTTACTTGTCCAGGCCACCAGAAAAGGATATCTAACATGATTGTCCCGTACACGGGCCACGTGTTTTAATGTGTCCAGGCTACTCAGGGGTGTATCTAACGTGGATGTCCCGCGCTGAAGCCATGTGTTTTTTCACGTGTGCAGGCCACCCTGGTAAGTGTCTAACATGGTGGTCCCGAGCTGGAACCGCGTGTGTTAACGTGTCCAGGCCACCCAGTGGGGTATCTAACATGATTGTCCCGAACCGGAACCATGTGCTTTAACGTGTCCAGGCCGCCCAGAGGGGGTATGTAACATGGCGTCGCGCCCGACGCCGAATTATGAGGAAACGCACGGAGGGCCGAAAAGCGCTACCCGAACACATATCCCAATGCAGAAAAATACAGTTTTCTTGCTCTGGACAGGGGGTTGCGCTTGGCCTCTCCAGGGGAGACACTGCGAGGATGTCTCGAGCGGGAGCGCGAATTCAGCGTATCCAGGCCACACAAAGGGGGTATCTAACATGGTTGTCCCGAGCTTGAACCAAGTGTTTTTGCATGTCCAGGCTACCGAGGGGATATCTAACATGGTTGTCCTGAGCTGGAACCATGTGTTTTCACGTGTCCAGGCCACTCAGGGGGGTATCTAACGTGGTTGTCCTGAACTGGAACCATGTGTTTTCCCCAGAAAGGGCGCGGGCCCAGGGTGTTTTCTTTTAGTTTTGTTCCCCCCCGGTCCTGGCCGGCGGAATTATTTGCGATAGATAACGAGGTAAAGTCCCATTCGGCGTCCGACAATTGAGGATGTCCCCAGCGAAACTCCCCCAGCTTCGGCCGGCGAAATTATTTGCGATGAGTAACAAGGTAAAGTCCGATTCGGCGTGGACAAATTGAGAATGTCCGTGGCGAAACGCGTGTTTTATACACATATGTTGAGGATGTCTCAGGCGAAATGTTTGTTTTCACCTGCCTATGTCGCCCAGGGGGTATCTAACATGGCTGCCCCTAGCTGGCGCCCTCGACGCCCTGGGTGGGCTGGAACCAGGTGTTTTCACGTGTCCAGGCCACCCACGGGGGGTATCTAACATGGTTGTCCCGAGCTGGAACCACGTGTTTTTACGTGTCCAGGCCACCCAGGAGGTATCCAACATGGTGCCGCCGACCCTGAAGGGCGACGACGACGACGACGACGACGACGACGACGACGACGACGACGACGACGACGACGACGACGACGACAACGGTGGCGGCGGCGGCAACGACGACGACGCGGACGTGGGCCAGAGTCCTCAGGGATGCTTCTCGGGGTCTCTTCGGAAGTCTTTCGTGGGCCTCTGGGGAGGAATTTTGGGGCCTCTTGGGAGACTCTTGGGGGCCTCTTGGGAGCCTCTTGGGGACCTCTTCGGGTTTCCTGGGGACCTCTTGTGGGCCTCTTGGGGCCTCGCGAAAGGTGAGCAGGACCCCCCAAAAAGTAAATCGGACCCCAAAGAAGTGAACAGGACCCCTCAACAAGTAGACAGGACCTCCGAACAAGAAACAGGACCTGCCAGAAAGTGAACAGGACCTCCCAAAATGTGAGCAGGACCCCCCAACACAAGAACAGGCCCCCCCACAAAGTAAAGAAGACCCCCAGAAAGTGGACTGGAGCTTCTAAGCAGGACACAGTACGTCCCAACTCGTAAACATGCCCCCCCCAAAAGTAAAGAGGGCCCGTCGAAAAGTGAACAGGACCCCTCGCGCAGTAAAGACGACCTCCCAATCAGTAAACATGGTCTCCCGCAAAGTAAACATGACCTTGTTGAAAGTGCACAGGACTTCCCAAACAAGTACACAGGCCCCCCCCCAAAAGAAGAATCAGGACCCCCCAGACAGAACACAAGACCGCCGCAGAGCGATCGGGGCCTGCCAGAACGTGAAAAAGGACCTCCCAGAACGTAGACAGGACTTCCACAACAGTAGACACAACCCCCAAACAGTGAGCATAATCCCCCAACAACTAAGCAGAACCACCCCAGCGAGTAGTCAAGGCCTCCCAGAAAATCCCCCGAGGCGTAGCAGGACCCCCCAAACGGTGAACGGGCAGGCAGGGCCCCCCCCAAAAAGTAGGCAGGGCCACCCCAAAACGTGGCCAGGACCTCCCAGACAATAAGCAGCATTTGCACGAAAAGTACACCTTAGGCGATGCTTAAGAAAACCTAAGTTTTCGGCCAGAGTCTCGATTATTCTTAATGTTTCAATGTAAATCCCAAGAGTTTGAGAGAAATGTTGGGTTTTCATTCAAGTTCTGAGACTATGAATTTCTTAACCCATGATTTCTTAAGCATTTCGCAGGGTGTAAGCAGCACCTTTACCAACAAGTGCTCCTGGGCTCGCAGAGGGCAAACAGGACCTCGCAACATAGATTAAGCAGGGCCCCCCCAAACGTAGTCATGACCTCCCAAAAAGGACAGCAGGAGCTCGCATCAACTACACAGGGCCCCCAAACAAGTAAACAGGACCTCCTAAGAAGGACACGTATCCTCCCAGAAAGCAAACATAACCCCAAAAACAGTGAACAGGAACTGCCAGAAAGTTAACAGGACTTCCCAAAAAGTAAACAGGACCTCCCAACAAGTAAACAGGACCCCCCAAAAAGTGAACATGACCTGCGCAGCAAAAGTATACCGGACTTCCCATCAAGTACACAAGGCGTCGCGCAAAGTAAACGGGACCTCCCAAAAAGGAAAGGGGACCTCCCCAAAAAAGACAAGAGGACCTCCCCAAAGAGTAATCAGGACCTCCCAAACAGAGAGCAGTACCTCCCACAACGTAATCAGGACCTCTCACAAAGTAAACAGGCCCTCCCACGCAGTGAACAGGACTGAACAAAAAAGTATCCAGGACCTCCCGAACAGAAAAATAGCAGGATCCCCCGCAAAGTGAACAGGACCTCGCAAAATGGAAGCAGGACCTCCCACGAAGGAAAGGGGCCCTCAAAAAGTGAACAGGGCCTTCAATGAAATGAACATGCCCTCCCGAGGAGTAAGCACGACCTCCCAACAAGTAAACAGGACCTCAAAAGTGAACAGGACCTCCCAGAAAGTGCGCAGGACCTCCCGTCAAGCACACCGGACCTCTCACAAAGTAAGCAGGACCTTCCAACAAGGAAACATGATCTCCTAGAAAAGACAAGAGGACCTCCCCCAAAAGTAATCAGGACCTTCCAGCAAGTTAGCAGGACCTCCCGTAAAGTAAACAGGACCTCCCAGAAAGTAAATAGGACCCCCAAGAAGTAGACAGGACCCCCCATAATGTAAACAGGACTTCCCAAAAAGTAAACAGAACTCCCCGAAAGCTAAACAGGATTTTCCCAAACGTAAATGTGACCTCCCACAAAGTAAACAGGACCTCCCAAAAGGCAAACAGGACCTCCAAAGAAAGAGAAGAGGCTCTCCCCCAGAAAGAAAAACAACTTCCATAAAGTAAACAGGACCTCCCAGATAATGGGCAAAACCTCCCAACAAGTAAACAGGACACCAGAACAGTGAACAGGACTTTTCACACATCAACAGGGCCTCTCAAAACGTCAACAGGACCCCCCAAAAATTCCACAGGACTTCCCAAACAGTACACAGGACCTCCCACACATTAAATAGGACCTCCCGAACATAGTATGCAGGACTTTCCAAAAAAGAAAGAGGACCTTCCCCAAAGGATCACAGGACCATCCAAAAATTCAACCGGACCTTTGAAAGAGTGAGCAGGACCTCCCACAAAGTGAACAGGACCCCCCAACAAGTGAACAATATCTCATTCAAAGTTGACAGAATCCCCCAGAAAGTGAACAGGACCCCCAAACAAGTGAGCAGGACTTCCCATAAAGTAAACAAGACCTCCAAAAAACATCACAGGACCATCCAAAAAGTTAACAGGACCCCCCCAAAAAGAGGAGCTCTCCAAAAAAGAAAAGAGAACCTCCCAAAAAGTAAGCGGGACCTCCCAGAGAGTAAACAGGACCTCCCAAACAATAAACAGAACGTCTCAAGCGCCGCGACGCCGTCGAGCGGAGCGGTGCCCGCAGCGACCCCGCCACTCCACGAAGCTGGTGAACGTCCGAACGAAGACGACGAAATTGCTGCCATGCCACCAGCGGCAGCGCCGCCAGCAGCCCCAGCAGCAGCTACGCCGCCAGCTGCGCCGCCAGCAGCGGCGGCAGCAGCAGCAGCGGCGCGCCACGGTGGTGGCTCTGGCGCGCCTCGTCCCGTTGCGCAGCAGCGCCCTGCTGCGGCGCGCCCTCTTCCCTATCCGCGCCCTGCTGCGGCGCGCATTGCGATGGCGCCCCAGACGCCCGCCGCGACAGGAGCACCGGCGCCCGCTGCGCCAGCGTCGGCCGCGCCAGCAGCAGCAGCGCTCGCTGCGCCAGCAGCAGAAACACCAGCCGCGCCAGCACCAGCCATCGGGCGTGTCAAATGGCTGCAGAGGCTTCGAAGACACCACAAGAGCGCTCCAAGAGGGGACTCAAGAGGGCCCCACGAAGGAAAAATCGTCACATGCCAGTCGGAGAACATTCATTTTTAGGATACTCGGTGGTTTGGTCTTCGTACTGTCCATAACGACCCAGAGGCCCCCAAAATCGGCCCAAGACGGCACGAAAGGGCCCCGTGACGGCCCAAGAAGGCCCCAAGAGAGTCCAAGAGGCGTCCAACACAGCCCAAACGGGCCCCCAGACCCAGAGGCCCCAGAAGGAACACAATTTGGGGAATCCCATTTGAAATTTCGAGCCATCCGCGCCAAGAGGAACCCCCAAAGCCCCCAAGAGGCCCCCAAGATGTCCCAAAATGCCCCCACAACGCCCGAAAGAGGCCCCAAAAGGCCGCCAAGGGGCCCCAAGAGGCTTGCAAGAGGCACCGGGAAGCCTCCACGAATTCCACAGGAGACCCCCGAAAAGCCCTAAATCAGCCTATGAAAGACTTCCCCTGAGACCTTACGATACATGTAAAAGGGCCCACTCCTGTGGTGCCGTCTGATCGGCGCAGGTATTGTTGGTATCTGTGTGTATGTGTATGTATGTACATACGCATGTATGTTTGCATGCACATCTGTATGTATGCGTTCATGTATGTGCGCATGTGGAAAATGTATCCCAGTGCGACCCTGCCCAGGAGTTGGAGCCTCTAGGAAAGCAACATTAGTAGGAGCGGTAAATTCCGTCCTCCTCCTTCTCCTCATCGTCGTAGTTGTAGCAGTAGCGGTAGTAGTAGTAGTAGTAGTAGTAGTAGTAGTAGTAGTAGTAGTAGTAGTAGTAGTAGTAGTAGTAGTAGTAGTAGTAGTAGTAGTAGTAGTAGTAGTAGTAGTAGTAGTAGTAGTAGTAGTAGTAGTAGTAGTAGTAGTAGTAGTAGTAGTAGTAGTAGTAGTAGTAGTAGTAGTAGTAGTAGTAGTAGTAGTAGTAGTAGTAGTAGTAGTAGTAGTAGTAGTAGTAGTAGTAGTAGTAGTAGTAGTAGTAGTAGTAGTAGTAGTAGTAGTAGTAGTAGTAGTAGTAGTAGTAGCGCCAGAACCGCCGACGCCACGCCGTAAGTGAAGCAGCAGCAGAAGCAGGCAGCAAGTCGCCGAGACAGCAGCAAAAGCAAGCAGGCACGGAGATGAGGGCGGGGCACTGGGGAGTTCTTTACATCTACATCTATATCTACACCTACATCTACATCGACACCTACATCTACATCTAGACCTACATCTACATCTACACCTACAGCTACATCTACATCTACACCTGCATCTACATCTACATCTACATCAACAGCGAGACTCACATCTACATCTACATCTACACCTACATCTACACCTACATCTACATCTACATCTACATCTACATCATCACATCTACACTTACACCTACATCTACATCTACATCTACATCTACACTTTCGCATTGGTTTTGCTTTTGCTTTGCATTGCCTTTGCTTTTGCTCTTGCCTTTGCTTTTGCCTTTGCCTTTGCCTTTGCTTTTGCTTTTGCTGTTGCTTTTGCTTTGCTTTTGTTTTTGCTTTTGCTTGGTTTTGCTTTTGCTTTGCCTGCGCACACACTCACACACACACACACACGCATGTTTTTGCATTCGCTCACCGGGTGTGCTTGAGAATGCTCCGGATCCGGCCTACACCGCACGACTTGGCATTGAGCAAGGTTGTGCAACACTTGTTACACCGAACGTTCCTACGAAATTGTACAGCTGTGCTGCGCTATGCTATGCTATGCTATGCTATGCTATGTTATGTTATGCTTTGCTATGCTATGCTATGCTACAGCTAGCAGCAGCAATGGTGGATGCTGTGCTGCGCTATGCTATGCTATGCTATGCTCTGCTATGCTATGCTATGCCATGCTATACTGCGCAATGCTATGCTGGGCTAGGCTAGGCTAGGCTAGGCTATGCTATTCTATGCTATGCGATGCTATGCTGCGCTATGCTATGCTGCGCTATGCTATTCTGCGCTATGCTATGCTATGCTATGCTATGCTATGCTATGCTATGCTATGCTTTTGCTTTGCCTTCGCTTGTGCCTTCACTTTAGCCTTTGCTTTTGCTTTTGCTTGACATCCAGGGAGCGCAACTGGGGGAACCGCGCGTTTGCTTTTACCTTTGCTGTTGCTTTTGCTTGGCTCCCAGGGGACTGGGGGAACCGCCCGGGGCGGTTTGCACTGCCCGGCCCCTTTAAGCCAAGCGAGTAAGAACCCTTCTAGGCAGAGCCTAGGTAGGGAAAAAATTCAGTTGGCCTGGCGAGGGGCCTAACCCTATGCAGCTGCGGGTAGCGCAGGGCGCGGGGGCAAACCGGATAGGGTGCTGTTGCGCAGTTCGCGCGCATACGCACGCTGTGCTGGGCGCGATCCGCGTGAAGGGTTTGGTGCCCGCGCGAGCGTGCCCACTGAGGCCGCATCTCCTTGCGGAGCGCGATCCGCGTGTAGCGGCGCCGAAACGGGTGTGGGGACACCATGCAGAATTGCCCATCGGTGCCATAGGTGGGGCTTTTTGTGGGATACGATCCGCGTGAGGGATGTGCCGAAAGTTGCGGAGGGACGCCATTCCACCCCTCCCGTTGGAGCCGTCGGCGGAGCTCCTTATGTGCTGCGAGCCGTGTGAAGGATGTGCCGAAACGGGCGTAGGGACGCCATGCGAACCTTCTTTCTGGCGCCGTAGGTGGAGCTCCCTATTGGCCACGATCCATGTCAGGGGTGTACCGACGTGGGCTGAGCGGATGCGAGCCTTGTCTCTGGGGCTGTCTGTTGAGTTCCCTGTGTGGCACGATCCGCTTGAGGGGTGAGTCGAAATATGGGGGGGGACGTTATGCGAATCCTCCCAGTGGGGCCGTACGTGGAACTCCCAGAGGGGCACGCTCCGTGTGAAGGGTGTGGCGACATGGGCGGAGTGACGCCATACGAATCTTGATTTTGGTATAGTAAGTGGAGCTCCCTGAGGGGTACGATCCGTGAGAGGGCCGTCCCGGAAATGGCTGGGTGACGCTGTGTGAACCCTGCGTTTCTCAAGGGCCGTAGGTGGCCAACATGGGTTGGTGGACGTTATGTGATCCCGCCTCCTTCCTTTCCTTTCCTCTGTTCCTCCTTCCACCCAGCCCTGCCTGAGTCTGTTCTCATCCTTCCTTCCGCCTGTATCCTCGCTTCTCCCTCCTCCTCTTCACTTACACGTAGTACGCGTAGTACGCGTTCCTCTCTCGTCCCTCCGTGGGTCTGTGAGGTACTTTCCGTCCGGGGCCCCCCAGGGGCCGCCCCGCGCGCGCGAACTAGAAATACTGTTAAGTAGTTACCGGAGATCTTAGTACGCCTCTGGCCCCCGTTGGGCCGGCGAATTTTTGCCCCAGCGTCTGCACTGCTCGACGCGTGTGCAGAGCTCGTGTGAGCGCTCGGAGACGCGGGGCCTCTTGAGGAACCCCGCAGAGGGCGCGGAGGTCCCCGATCTGTCGCCGGGCGCACTGCCGAGGCCAAAGTGCCGGCAGCGAAAGCTCGCCACAGAGCAAGCAGTTCGCTCGATCCGATGCCACGGCGCCGGTACTCGCGTTGACTTGTTTCACACTGCTGTTCTTTGCCCTGAGCTGCACTCCATCGTGTTGCCTTGCGTTTGCTTTGCACACTTTGCTTGCAATTGTTCGTGTTCCATTTTCCTCGCATCTGGATTCCATGGCACTGTGCTGCATTGCGCTGCCATTGCATCGACTGCATTACGTACATCAGTTTGCGTTTCTTGACGTTGAATTGTATGGAAGCGTCCACGGCTGGGGCTTGATAGAACCTAAGCGCGCGAAGCGCGCGCGTGGTTCTAGCTATTCGAGTGTGCGTGACCTCATGGTTCGGCGGCCATGCTGTTTGCATCAAGAAGTTTGACCGGGGTGTCGCTCACGGGCGTTGCGCTGGGCTGCATGGCTGTGCCCGTGAGAAGTCTGCGCGGCAATCTAAGTGGTCGCCAGCCAGGGCCAGCCGACCGGCCAGAGGATCGAGTGCTAGAGGAAGGAGGAGGAGGAGGAGGAGGAGGAGGAGGAGGAGGAGGAGGAGGAGGAGGAGGAGGAGGAGGAGGAGGAAGGGGTGGAGGAGAAGGGCGAGCTGGTGCGCTAGCGTCATATGGAGATTTACTGACGGCGGAAGAGGGACATCCACTGCTTATTGTGCACACCTTATCCCTGGGATCTCTGAGGTTCCGGAACCCTCGGGTTCGTACGGCCTCGTGCGTTATTGTGCATTGAATTGCATTGTATTTCATTTTTCTGCTTTTCGACGGATGTGCAGAGACACGGCTCCGCAAACGGCATTGTTTTGGTGAGCATTGTTCGGTTTTGCATTTAGTTGAATTGCATCGCATTGCATTGCCTTTCATTTGCCTTGCAAGCTTTTGCTTGCAATGCGTGCTTAGGTCTTAGCAAGCCCCAGGCCGTGAGAAGTCCACAGACCCTTTGAAGTAATTGCCTACAAATTACGAGGTACACCGAAGCGTCAAAAAACGCGGGTCGAACAGAGATCAATTACAGAACAATGGCGCACCCATTCAGTGCAATGCGAACCAATTCCAAGCAGTGAAGAGCATGGAGCGCTCTCACTGGTACTGCAATGCAACGTAGTGCCATGGGAACCGGATGCGAGCGCCATGCAGCGAGCACGCGTGGTTCTAGTTCTGAGTGAGGCTCGCACGGTCGGGGAGGACTTCTCTCCATCTCTGGCGTCTCTTGTAGCAATCGCCGGCGGCCCGAGTTTCACAAACTGTCTGTGGCCGCGCCGTGTTTGCCCACCTTTGAGAAGCCACGGCCTGGGGTTGAGGAGCCTCAGGCCGCATGCTGACATCGCACCACGCGTCGAGGGACAGTCAGCATAGTGATGATGGTCATGGTGGGGACGGCAATGGTGAGTATGACTGTGTCGGTGGCGAGTGTGATGACTATATTGCTGCAGTTGGCGAGGATGTGGAACAGTAATCACGACGACGGGGAATGTGTGATGATGAGGTTGAGGATGACGATGGCCGTGGTAATCCGCCGTCTGGCCTACCCTCCCGATAACTCGGGCGTCCAACCCTCCCGAATCATCAGGACTGCGGGCAGTCAGGGGTAACTACAGATTCGCGCTTCGGGGGCCCAAACCCGAGTTGCCCCGGACAGCAGTTATCCTGGATGACTCGGGCGTCCAAAAGGATACGGCGCGGCCCCTAACCACGGCATAATATTTCTATTCTGTTTTTGCCCGCTATCGAGCAACCAGGCCTTATTCGGATTCTTTGTTGTCCAGGAAAGCGCCCGTGGAAACGCGTGAATTTCCAGGTTTAGCCATTCGCAGACTTGTCCAGGTGCTGCCAGGTCATTCCGGAACACGATGTACAATGGCTTTGCGTCCACACGTCGGAAAAATGGTTCCAGACACAGCCCGCATAATTGCAGCGACACCCCCAGCACGTCATCGACGTAACGAAGCCAGAACGTTTGTGTGAACAAATAGTCTTGCCCAAATGCCTGAAGCCGAATATGCGGACACCGTTCTCGAAAACCAGCGCTTTCTCGTCGCCAAGCAAGACCTCGATCGCGGCACCTGACATTGTCATCCGAAAACGAAATGAAGACGCGTCGTGATGTTCTGAGTCGGGTGAGTCTTGGAGAGAAGGTGTTCTGGACCGACAAACAGTCCTACGTGTGTCGGATCATTGCACTGGCTAAGCGCTTGCGTGGGTATGACAGCCGTGTGCAAGCGAAGATATCGTGCGGCATGCAATGGATGACGGCGGATGAGCTTACATTGGGTGTGTTGCGCAGAGTGGAAGGTAAGTTTTTATTTAAAATGTTCTTGATACGCAAACCTAATGCGGATAACTGGACGGTGTTTTATCATAGTATCTATCGACAGGCAAGGATGCCCTTGCGCGCGGCGGGCATGCCCAGCCTACCGCAATAATTTTTGTATCGACAATGGATGTGAGCGAAGGATATATGCATGACGGCACAGGGTTGTTCAGTGGCCTTGCCGACGCCCGCTGAGGATTGCGCCCGCCAGGGTGCCGGTGACGGCGGGCGCTGCGACGGCTTCGCCTCGCAAGACCAGGGAAAAGACGCGCCGTGCACTGATTCGCGAGTGTAGAGAGAGAGAGAGAGAGAGAGCTCAGAAGCGCCGGCGGACTGGGACGGAGTGTGATTCCCCGACCCAGCACGCGCCCCAACCGCTGGGCGACTCCCTTCGGAATCTGGATCACAAGAAATTGAGGGTGCGACGGGACTTGGGGGGGCAGTGCAGACATCCGCATGCTGAGCCCAGGCTTGCCATTCTACGTGCTGCCTTTCCGTGGACCAGTGAGACGGATGCTATGATCCGCATGTCGCCCTCGGGCCAGGCTAAACCGTGGGCTCGGGCGCGGGAGGGGGCCAGACGCATAGGATTGCGTCCCTGGGTCAGGTGCTTTGATTTGAGCTGGTTGGGGGTGTTTATTGGTGCAGCAGCTGGCGTTGGGATGAGGCTGCGTGGAGGAACTTTGCGCGGGCGGTCTCGGGACTTTGGAAGCTCGACCAAGTGTTGGAGTATCTTATCTTGAGAGATCCCATGGGGGCCCAGGCGGAGGGATGGGGGACGACGACGAGGGCGAGCGCGAGGACCTTACGGAGGAGGGGGAGGCGAGGATGGCGAAGCATCTTGCCTACAACCTGAAACGCGCCTTGACGTGGGACATTCAGGCGCCAGGAATCCCAGTGGAGCTCCAAGGGGACTCTCTGGTTGTATGTCACTTGGTTGAACGATTTATTCACATGTCAAACTAACGTATATGCTGACACGGTGGCTGACATGCAGAGCATACTACACGCGTGGTCTGTGGATGCAGATGTGACGATCCGACCCCCATCTGGAGGACGACTTGATCAAGTGGTTGTATCGTGAAGGCGACGCTCGTGCGGGCCGATGCGTGGTTGGCCCGTGAGGGCCGAGCGCACCTCACAATTGATGAACGCAGTCCGACTTCATCAGAACCCCGTGCCTATCTCCACTCTCCCACATCTGGGTATTGGATGTGTGATGCTGCTTCTGAGGCTTGCGCGAGCAGAGCTCCCGGCCAGCAATCGCCTGCCTGTGGGCGTCGCCGCGTTGCTCGCTGCCGTGGGCACCGCGCGAAGTGCACGAGTGAGTTTCCGTGCTGGTCTGGCCCTGGCGCTCGAGCGGACCTGGCCCCAGGTCTGTGGCTCTGCGCAAGGCAAAGCAACTTTGGTTGACGGTTTACCGCCAGCGCCCAGTTAAGATGCCGGAGCCGCAAGGTAGCCCGGGAGATCGTTTCGGCGGTGGTCCAGAAGCCTCGGCGCAGGCTGTTTGAGGTGGCTCGTAGAGCTTCCCAGATAGCGAAGCGGAGGCTAAGAGTAATGCGGGGTCACTTCTGCTTGGCTAGTTGGCTCGAAACATCTCGAAGGACAAATTGGTTGTATTTGCCTCTATGTTTAAAGATGTTTGACAAGTCATTCTGGGTGGGGTATTTTCCGACAACTTAGATTTCATTCCTGCTCGCCATCTAGATCTCAGGTCGAGCGGATGATTTTGAATGGGGGAATCTAATATGGCGTGTGCTCGCCCTGAGACCATATTATGCGCGTGCGTTCGGTTTACGGACAGAATCGCGAGGTTTAGAGCAGCTACAGAGGTTTTATATGAACCAATCGGTTCAGCAGCATCGGAAACATTAGTCTAGAGCCTCGGGGAGCCTGAGATCGGTCTGCTACTCGAGCTATGGCCGAAAAACTAGTCGCACTCTTGCAATTTTGTGTTTGCATATGTTCGGTTTTGGGACTTGATCTCGATATTCAGAGCAGCTACAGAGCTCCTGTTTATAATAGTGGATTCAGCAGCACCGAGAGCATCAGTTGAGATACTTCAGCAGGCTGAGATCAATCTGCTATTCGAGCTACGCCTGAAACGCTATTCGCACTGAATATATTATTGGCTAGCGTTTGGTTTCTTAATGTACTATCGATATTTAAGGCAATTACAAAGCTCTCATTCATACCAATGGACTCAGGAGGACCGACAGCATCGGTTGAGAGCCTTCAGAAGAGCTGCTAATCGAGCCATGGCCAAACAACCTTTTCCACTCTGCAAGCATGACTCGCACACGTTTTGTTTCTGGACTTGATGTCGCGATTTAGAGCAGCTACAAAGCTCCCAGTCACATGAGAGGATCCCAGCAACATCGATAGCATAAGGCTAGAGCCTCTAGAGGACTGAGCTCTGTCTCCTTTCTGAGCTATGACCGAAAAGCTCTTCGCACTGCTAGAGCATCTTTTTGACGCGCGTTCCGTTTGCGGATTTTATCTCGCGCTTTGGGCAGCCCGGCGGCCTTCTGAGCTATGACTGATCTCGCTGCAATCGGTCATGCGAGCATTTGTAGAGGCGTGCCCGACGCAGACTTAAACTTGATCGGAGGAGGAGGAGGAGGAGGAGGCCCTGGGGGGCTGCGATCTGCGAAACCGTCGCCACCGTCGAGGGCTGCCAGGGGGGTCCAGCGGAGGGGCGCCCCGCGCAGAGGTAATTCGGACCTCGACATATCCCCAGGGGGGCTGCGGTCTGCGACGTGGTTGCCGCACTGCGAGGGTTGCCGGAAAAGGCCAGCGCAGTGTCGCCACACCCACAGTCAGATTCGGCCTCGCCATCCCTGGGGGGTTGCGATCTGCGAAACTGCGACCTTTTTCGAGGGCTGCGTCGCGACGTCCAACGCAGACGTATACCAGATCTCGCCATCTCTGGGGGCTGCGGTCCGCGAAACTGTCGCCACTTTCGATGGCTGCTGGGGGAGTCAGCGCAGTGTCACCATGCGAAGATTCAGATTTGACCTCGCCATCCCTGGGGGTTTGCGATCTGCGAAATTGTCGCCACTTTCGAGGGCTCCTGCGGAGTCCAGCAGAGTGACGCCCCACGCAGACTGAAACTACACGTCGCCATCCCTGGGGGGGGTCCGATCCGCGAACATGCAGCCAGTTTCGAGGGCTGCTGGGGTCGGCAGAGTGACGCCACGCGCGGACTTGAATTAGATGTCGCCATTCCTGGGGGGCTGCGATCTGTGAAACTGTCGCTGGTTTCGAGGGCTTCTGGGGGGTCCAGCGGAGTGGCAACCCACGCCGTGTAAATTTGACCTCACCATGCCTGGAGGAGTGCGATCTGCGAAATTGTTGCTACTTTCGAGGGCTGCTTGGAGGTCCAGCGGAGTGACGCCCCACGCAAGCATAATTACATCAGACCTTGCCATTCCTGGAGGGGGTGCGTTTTGCGAAACTGTGGCCACTTTCGAGGGCTACAGGGGGGTCCAACACAGTGACGTCCTGCGCGGCTTTAGGTCAGCCTTGGATTCGTTTCCTGCGGGTCCCGAAGACGTGGCGGCTCGCCCGCGGGCGTTTAGCTCCCGCGATGGACGGTGCAGGAAGGAAGCGGAGGACCTGGTGGTGGAGGTCGGCTAGGTTCGCTTCTTGCGCTAGCTATGAGCAGTTGGTCCTTTGGAGCGCCAGAGCAACACAGCGCGGGCCGCGCTGCTCGTCCAACGAAACCCACGGTACACCCCATGCTCTCCCAGACGCCTCCCGAGCTGAATTGGTTCGGCGGAGTTTGATTTGTGCGCGATCTGTGCGCTTGCGAGCGTGAAGACGGCGTGGAGGCCGGGTGGCTGGGAGGTAGGGGCGTCGAAGATCCTTCGGCCTCCAGCCCGAGCCGATGCCCAGCAGTCTGCGAGAGTGCGCTGGCTGAGCGGCATCAAGACTCAGTGGTACTGATCGGATGTGGTATTCAGTTGAGCGCCGTCCCAGCGACGATCGCGGCAGTGCTTGGCTAACGTTGCCCTGCCAATTGCGCTGGCCGGTTCGTTTTATTTTTTCGGTGTGCATTTGTGCCCCCCCCTGTGCGAGCAGGTCTTTCTTGATGTGGGGGCATGTTCTGCCATTGTTCAGGAATCGGACTCCAGATGCCGTCCGTGTGCTCGGTCGCTCAGCTTTTGCCCTATCGTTTCCTTTTGGTCTTCGCCTCTTCGCTCTTGGCTCGAGAGAGCGCTCCGGCCCAAGCTGGCTGGGCAGAGCCGAGCGCGAGGATGGCGTGGGGCGCTGCCGCGGCCTTCGTCGCCTCGCCCAGCCGCCGAGCTCTGCTTCACGACAGCAGGCCAGAGCATCGTCAGGACCGCCACGATGCACACCCGGGGAGTGCCACCTGTACGCTTCTATCAGGAGAGGGAAAAACACACGGACACAATTCATCGCCGATTCCTAAGAAAATATGGGAAAATATGGGAAGTGGGCGGGAAGACAGAAACCCAGAACATCTGGGAAAATATGGGGGATTATGTTATTTGTGTGTATTTATTTGTGTGTCCTGGGGCCCCTTCATATTGGTGCATCCGACCTCCTGGCCAGGGCAGGAGGGCGTATACTCGTCCTGGGCCAGGGATCGGGGCCTGGCTCGGGGAGGGTGCGCAGTCGGCGCGCGCTCCCGGATGCCAACAACACCACCGGCGCAGAAAGAGTTTCTCGCACTGCGGGAGTGCTCGTGCGGAGGAATGCTGCTGACAGGGGCGGGTGGGCTGGACTCTGGGGGTGGTCGGGACCCCCCCCCCTCCAGGACTATTATCGGCGTCGGTGTGCCTCCTGACGGTCCTTGCATCACCTTGGCCGCAGCAGGCGCGCTGGCCAAGCCAGAGGCCAGCCCCTTGCCCGAGGCCCTCCTCTCGCGGCTCTGGCTTCAGGGGCTGACCGACGGCCACTCAGTCGATCGACGCTGCGTGTCAGGGGCTCGCGCGCCATGAGAGCCCCGCGCGAAGCGCGATGAGGACGAGGAGGAGGAGGAGGAGGAGGAGGAGGAGGAGGAGGAGGAAGAGGAGGAGGAGGCGGAGGAGGAGGAGGAGGGGGAGGAGGGGGAGGAGGAGGAGGAGGAGGAGGAGGAAGAGGAGGAGGAGATAATAATAACGTATAATATAATATAATATAATATAATATAATATAATATAATATAATATAATATAATGTAATATAAGATAAGATAAGACAATAACATATAATATACTATACGATAAGATAATACATTATAATACACTATAAGATAAGATAAATTACGATAATATGATATAATACACTTTAAGACACTATAATATAAGATAACATAATATAAGATAATATAAGACAAGACAGTATAAGATAATACAACATAATATAAGACACTATAATATAATATTCTATAAGGTAAGACAATACAATACAATATAATATAAGATGAGATAAGATAAGAGAAGAGAAGAGAAGAGAAGCGTCGGCCGCCTGGAGCAGCGGCCGGTCAGCCGGGGCAGCCCTCCGCAGGGCGGCACCGGACCGTGGGGGGCGCGAGGCTGCCCTGGCGGGCGCCGGCGTGGCCCTGGGGCTGCGGCAGGGGCGCCGCGCGTGGCGGCAGCCCCCCGGCGTGTCCTCCCTTGGGGGCTGGCCGCCAGACGTGCGCTGCGTCCTCCATGCAGGGGCGGAGCGGCCGTCAGTCAGTCGGCGGGAGCGGAAGGTCAGGGGCAGCGTCAGGGGACAAGTAGGCACAGGGGGGGAGGCGGCGGCCCCGGAGCGCCCAGTGGTCGCCGACAGGGGCCCCACGAGCCCCGTCCTGCACGGGAAGGCGCGGATCCACCATCGGGGGCCTATCGCCGATCTGTCGGCGACGTATCTCAGCGGGCGCAGAACGGTGTGACGTAAACTTCTCCGCCGTCGGGGACGCGTGCCCATGGGCGGCTGGAAAGTTTAGACCCCTGTGGTACCACCGTGAGGGTATGAACTCTCCAGCCGCCCATGGGGCAGGCGCCCCCGACGGCGAAGGAGTTTACGGCAGGCCGTTCTTCGCCAGTGAAGCGTCGGCGATCCCGGGTTGACGCGGCCCCCCCCCCTCTTGTGCCAGTCCCCCGGGAGGCAGGCGACGAGCTGTCGGCAGGCAGCGTCTGAGTTGGGCGGATTCGTTGAACAAGAGCTCCCCCCGTTGCCTGCCTCGCCAATATTTGGGATGGGGGAGGAGGAGGAGGAGGGGGAGGAGGACAAGTTAGGTGCGCTCGCGTCAACATCTGACATCCTACCCCTCCCTCCCATCCCTTACCATGGCGCTGATTTTCTCTATCCGCGGACGCGTGTCGTAGCGGACCTGTGGCTCCGCGCGCGTGTGCGTAGTGGGTGGTGGTGCGCGTGCGTGCGTGCGTGCGTGTGTGCGTGGTTGTGGTTGTTGTGGTGGTGGTGTGGTGTGTATGTGTGTGTGTGTGTGTGTGTGTGTGTGTGTGTGTGTGTGTGTGTGTGTGTGTGTGTGTGTGCGCGTGTGCGCGTGTGCTGTGGTGTGACGTGGTGTGGCGTCTTGGTGGTTTGGTGGTGGGCCAGGTGCGTACGTGCGTGATGGCGGTGGTGGTGGTGGTGGTGGCGGTGGTGTGTGTGTGTGTGTGTGTGTGTGTGTGTGTGTGTGTGTGTGTGTGTGTGTGTGTGTGTGTGTGTGTGTGTGTGTGTGTGTGTGTGTGTGTCTGTGTGTGTGTGTGTGTGTGTGTGTGTGTGTGTGTGTGTGTGTGTGTGTGCGTGCGTGCGTGCGTGCGTGCGTGCGTGCGTGCGTGCGTGCGTGCGTGCGTGCGTGCGTGCGTGCGTGCGTGCGTGCGTGCGTGCGTGCGTGCGTGCGTGCGTGCGTGCGTGCGTGCGTGCGTGCGTGCGTGCGTGCGTGCGTGCGTGCGTGCGTGCGTGCGTGCGTGCGTGCGTGCGTGCGTGCGTGTGTGCGCGCGTGTGATGTGGTGTGACGCGGTGTAGCGTGGTGGTGGTGGGTGGGGTAGTGCGGTGGTGGTGGCGGTGCGCGGTGGTGGTGCGCGTGCGTGCGTGCGTGCGTTGGTGGGTGGAAGTGGCGGTGGGTGTGCGTGCGGCGGGGCGGGGCGTGGTGCGGCGCGGTGGTGGCGGGCGGATGGGCGCGCGAGAAAGAGGCCCGCGCTGGGGCGAGAACGCCATCCTGAACGACGGAGGCAAAACACCGATCCGAAAATGAGGCCCACGCTGCAGCGGGAGCACGATTCGGAACGATTCGGGAGCAGAAATGAGGCCGGCGCCTCAGCGAGAGCAGCATTTTGAAAAACAACGCAGGCGAAAACCCAACTCCGGGGAATCGTGTGTGTAAAAAAACAGTACGCGGGGGGGGGCGAATACGCAAAAGACGTCATCAGGGGAAGAGGGAGAGTAGTATTCATATTGAGTAATTGTGGAGGAGGA
>CAUYUJ010015236.1:22467-44967 GCA_963575745.1 Prorocentrum cordatum
GTGGAAGGGGGGAGGGGAACAGGGGGAGAGGGGGAGAGGGGGAGGTGGGGAGGGGGGGGAGGGCAAGCTAGGTGCGCTCGCGTCATATCTGACATCCTACCCCTCCCTCCCATCCCTTACCATGGCGTAGATCCCCTCTCTACTCGCACAGTCGGATGTCGACCAGGGCAATGATCCCGAAAGGGTACGCGATGCATTGTAGAGCACGGCATGGCATGGCGTAGAAGAGCACCGCAAAGCGTAGTATGTCACAACTTGGCGTGGCGTGGCGTAGTGAAGAATTGCATCACAAAGCTTTGCAACGGAAAGTATGGCATCGCAGAGCGGCCCCGAACAGAACATTGCATAGCGTGGCGTTGAATATCAATGCGTAGCATGGCATAGCGCGACGTGGCACTTAAGCACTGCATATCGCAGCTTCAGCTGAAGGCATGGCATCGCGCAGCGGAACGCAACCTAGCATTGCATTGCATGCCGTGGCATGGCGCGGGAAATGACGCCAGCGCTGCAGCGGGAGCACGATTCGGAACGAGCGGAAGCGCGGAAATGACGCCAGCGCTGCAGCGGGAGCACGATTCGGAACGAGCGGGGCCCGAAAATGAGGCTGGCGCCGCAGCGAGAGCAGCATTTTGAAAACAAATGCAGGCGAAAACCCCACTCCGGGGAAACCTGTGTGTTAAAAAACAGTACGCGGGGGGGTGTCGAGCACTTTCAAACAGTCATCAGGGGAAGGGGGAGAATAAGGGGGAGGGGGAGGGGAGGAGGGGAGGGGAGGAGGGGGAGGAGGGGGAGGTGGAGGAGGAGGGGAGGAGGGGGAGGAGGGGGAGGAGGGGGAGGAGGGGAGGAGGAGGAGGGGGAGGAGGGGGAGGAGGGGAGGCGGGGGAGGAGGGGGAGGAGGGGGAGGAGGACGGTCGAGCGACGGCCGGTCCGCCCCTGTGCCGTTCCAGCCCGCGGGCCGAGCAGGAGGCCGCAGGCCCGGAGCGCAGCGATGCGCTCTGGCAGGACCCGCGTCCGCGTGCTGGCAGGAGCAGCGCTGCACAGCCGTCGCCGTTCGGCACGCTTCCCGGCTCGGGCGAGCTGAGGTTCGGGCCGGGCGAAGGGGGGGGATTGGGAAAGGGGGGGTTACGAAGTTTGCTGCGTGCAGCTGGTTTCGGCCTCACCGAGGGGCCCATTCCTCGATACATCGTCGCCTCCGGCGCCGGGAGGCGCCGGGAAAATCAGCTGCGTGAGCTGATTCTCACCCCCCCCCCTTTGCTATCCCCCCCTTTCGCCCGACCCGAGAGGTCCTTCTTCAGAAGGCCGATCGTCGACCTGCTGGTGGTCACCGCCGTGTTCGCAGGCACCGTGGTGTATGCCGTGAGCACGATTGTCGAGGATCCTGCCACGTCGAAGGTGATAGCTTATTTGGAGTTTTCAGCGCAGCTGGTGTTCCTTTTTGAGTGGCTTCTGCGCTGGTACAGCCAAAATTGTCGTCCGTCTTATCTCCTCGACGCGTCAATGATCATCGATGGTCTTTCGTTCTTGCCATTGCTCTCGATTGCCGCGGCGAACAGCACTGGCTTCCTGACCAGCGGTATTGGTTTTCTGACCAGCGGTTTCGAGCCAGGAACGACTAATCTGGCGCTCTCTTGCCTGCGCCTGGCGCGGATCCTGCGACTCCAGCGCTTCCTGCGCAATCGCCGGTCTGTGACGTCCATCCTTGGATTGCTGGGGCTGGTCAGTCCCGACGACCTCGCTACCCCGCTCCAGCTGCAGGTGGCACGGAGCGTCGTCACCGCGGGGACTTTGCTGTTTCTGTCCACAGCTCTTGTCTATCGAAGACGCCTACTGCGAATCACCGCCGCCCCCTGCCTTTTTGGAAGCGCCTATGTGGCCGAACGTTGAGGCCAGACACGCCAAGCTATCGGACCATGTGTTCCCCGAATCGATTTGGAAAGCCTTCGGGGAACACGTGGGCATCTTGAAGGTCATCTTGGCCTTGTGGAGGCCATTTTGACCCTTTCGGGCCTTCTTGGAGGACGTCTTGGAGGGCTCTTGGGCCGTCTTGGAGGCCATCTCGAGCGTGGAGGCCTCTTGGGCCGTCTTGGGGGCCTCTTAGGCCGTCTTGGGGGCCTCTTGGGCGATCTTTGGGGGCACTTGGGCCGTCTCGGGCCGTCGGACGGCCGAACAAAAGCAAATGCCACAATCCTTCAAAAACTAGTGGGAAATTAATGATTTTTGACTTTTCGGCCCTTCCTGGAGGCCCTCTTGGGAGCCTCTTGGGGCCGTTTTGGGGGTCTCTGAGGCCGTCATGGGGCCATCTTGGAGGTTTCTTGGGCGAGCTTGGGCCGAACTTGGGGGCCTCTTGGGCCGTCTCGGGCCGTCGGAAAGCCGAAAAAGCGCAAGTGCCCAAATCCTCCAAACACCTAAGGCAAATCAACGATTTTGGCCTCTTCGAGCCTTCCTGGAGGACCTCTTGGAGGCCTCTTGGGCCATCTTGGAGGCCTCTCGGGGGCTTTTTGGGCCCATCTAAGGCCGTCTTGGGTGCATATTCGGCCATCTTGGAGGCATCTTGGTGCCATCTTAGCCGTGTTGGAGGCCATCTTGGCCGTCTTGGAGGCATCTTGGAGGCCATCTTGGCCGTCTTGGAACCCATCTTGGGCGTCCTGGAGGCCTCTTGGGCCGTCTTGGGGTCCTCTTGGGGCCGCCTTGGGGGTCCCTTGGGCCGTCACGGGGCCATCTTGGAGGCCTCTTGGGCGATCTTGGGGCGAGCTTGGGGGCCTCTTGGGCCGTCTCGGGCCGTCGGAAAGCCGAAAAAGCGCAAATGCCCAAATCCTCCAAACACCTATGGCAAATTTGGCCTGTTCGAGCCTTCCTGGAGGACCTCTTGGAAGCCTCTGGGCCGTCTTGGCGGCATCTTGCGGGCCTTTTTGGCCGTCTTGGGCCGTCTTGGGTGAATCTTGGGCTGTCTTGGAGGCATCTTGGGGCCATGTGAGCCGTCTTGGAGGCCATCTTGGCCATCTTGGTGGCATCTTGGAGGCCATCTTGGCCGTCATGGAACCCATCTTGGGCGTCCTGGAGGCCTCTTGGGCCGTCTTGGGGCCCTCTTGGGACCGTCTTGGGGGTCCCTTGGGCCGTCACGGGGCCATCTTGGAGGCCTCTTGGGCGATCTTGGGGCGAGCTTGGGGGCCTCTTGGGCCGTCTCGGGCCGTCGGAAAGCCGAAAAAGCGCAAATGCCCAAATCCTCCAAACACCTAAGGCAAATCAACGATTTTGGCCTCTTCGAGCCTTCCTGGAGGACCTCTTGGAAGCCTCTGGGCCGGCTTGGAGGCATCTTGCGGGCCTTTTAGGCCGTGTTGGGCCGTCTTGGGCCGTCTTGAGGCCATCTTGGGCCGTCTTGGAGGCATCTTGGCGCCATGTGAGCCGTCTTGGAGGCCATCGTGGCCATCTTGGAGGCATCTTGAGGGTCATGTTGGACCATCTTGGAGGGCATCTTGGGGGCCAACGTGGCCATCTTGGCGCCATCTTAAGCCATCTTGGAGGATTTTTACCTAACAGCGAAGACTGATAGGTTTCTAATGGGCTAAAAAGAGAGCAGCACATTACTCCACAGGGGGGTCTGGGCAGCCGTTGGGGACGAGTTGGGGTTTGCCGGCGGGGATCGTTTTTCGCATACAGTCACACACTTCGTGCTCTTCGACCTCCCAGAACTCCATTCCCGGGCCACATTCTGAATGCCCGGAGCCAACTGTAGGCCACTTCGTGCTCTTCGACTTCCCAGAACTCCATTCCCGGGCCACATTTTGGATGCCCGGAGCCAACTGTAGGCCACTTCGTGCTCTTCGACTTCCCAGAACTCCATTCCCGGGCCACATTTTGAATGCCCGGAGCCAACTGTAGGCCACTTCGTGCTCTTCGAGTTCCCAGAACTCCATTCCCGGGCCACATTTTGAATGCCCGGAGCCAACTGTAGGCCACTTCGTGCTCTTCGAGTTCCCAGAACTCCATTCCCTGGGCACATTTTGAATGCCCGGAGCCAACTGTAGGCCACTTCGTGGTCTTCGAGTTCCCAGAACTCCATTCCTGGGCATGATTTTGAATGCCCGGAGCCAACTGTAGGCCACTTCGTGTTCTTCGAGTTCCCAGAACTACATTCCCGGGCCACATTTTGAATGCTGAGGCAGGCTGAGGCTGAGGCTGAGGCAGGCTGATGCTGAGGCAGGCTGAGGCTGAGGCTGAGGCTGATGCAGGCTGAGGCTGAGGCAGCCTGAGGCTGACGCCGAGGCTGAAGGCAGACTGAGGCTGAGGCTGAAGCAGTCTGAGGCTGAGGCTGAGGCAGGCTGAGGCTGAGGCAGGCTGGGATTTTGAATCTTAAGGGGAATGCTTCCAGATATGCTCCTACACATCGCTGTTAGGTTGCTTTGCTGGGGTAATTTTCCGGATTGAGCGCCTCTCTGGGTGGCCGGCGGGACGGGCCGAAGCCCCAGGGGGAGTTCTCTTGGAAAAGAACCAAAACCAGAACCGAGAGGGTCCAGCACGCCAGGCACCCCTGCGATGAATCGACAGGGGGCGGCGGATCTGATGGCCTTCGGCCCATCCCGCCACCATGCCTGGGTTGAGCGTCTGAAGCCTATCTGATGTTCGTTGGAATCTCGTGGGGGGCTTCTCTGGGCCTCTTGGACGCAGTTTGGACGCCTCTTGGGGGCCGTTTGGGGGCTTCTTGGGGCCTCTTTTGGGCCTCGTGGGGGCCTCTTGGGGCCTCTTGGGGGCCTCTTGGGGGCCTCTTGGGGCCTCCTGGGCGCCTCTTGGGGCCTCCGGGGGGCCTCTTGGGGCGGAAGGCTCGGATTTTCTGTTCGTGTTCCCTCTTTTGGGCCCCTTTCGGGGCCGTCTTGGGGCCCTCCTGGGCCGTTCTGGGCGCCTCTTGGGCTGTCTTGGGGCCCTCTTGGCCTCTTGGAGGCCTCTTGGGCCGTCTTGGGGTGGTCTTGGGGGTCTGTAGGGCCGTCTGGGAGTGTCGAGACGAAAAGGCGAGAATGCCAGCATCCTTCAGAAACCTAAGAAGAATCAATGATTTTGGCCTCTTGGGGCAATCTTGGGAGGCCTCTTGGAGGCCTTCGTGGGCGTCTTGGAGGCCTCTTGGCTCGTCTGGGGGTCATCTTGAGCGTCTCGGAGGGATCGTTCGGCGACTCGGGACCCTCTTGGACCGTCTTGGTGGCTTTTTGGGCCCTCTTGGCCCGTCTTGGGGCCCTCTCGGGTCCGAACAAGTCATGCGACGGACCGCGCCACGCCCCAAGAAATTTGTGCCGAGGGGCTCCGAACCCCTTACTAATTTCTCAGGAGTGATGACTGAGGCTTAGAGGGGTAGTGAGAGGACCTGAGGACACGCCCACTCCGTGTCCAGCGGCACGGGGGCGGACACTTGTGAGCATCCCGTCAACCCAGCGTTCCCCAATTTCTTCGTGACCCTCTACTTCGTCTTGTGCACGCTGACGACTGTCGGCTTTGGCGACATCGTCCCGATCACGCAGGAGGGCCGCTTCGCGGTGTCCCTGTCGATTGTCTTTGGCATCTCGCTCATCCCGCTCAGTCTTTCCAAGTTGGTGGAGGAGTTCTCGGCCGAGGCGCTGGCAAGCGAGGACAGCGAGGGCAATGAGGATGGCCCGCCTCCCATGACGACGGGCAGGTGGAATTGCCTGAGCTGCGGCGAGGTCTGGCACAGCGCAGAGGCGAACTTCTGTTTCCGGTGTGGAACGCCCTTGCGGCGGCGGAGGGCTGGCCTGTCCATCGGCACTTCGCAGAGGGCTGGCTTGTCCATCGGCTTGTCCATGTGGCGGAGGGTCTTGCAGTTCTGCAGCGCGGAGAGGGCTGAAACCGAAGATGGTGATGGGAGCCGCCTGACAGCTGCCAGCGACAGGGGCAGGGGAGAAAGGCTTCCGCCGTGCCTCCTGCTTTCGCGTCCTTTCGCTTTCCAATTTCCTCCACAATCTTCTTCTTGCTTGCACGTCATGTCGACCTTCCGCTTGCCTTCCCACGCAGACAAGCGACAATTCTCTCATTTCCCCGACTGTGTGTCCCATGCTCCTGCCCCCTTAGAGGACCGCCCTTCGGGGGCAGAATGCGGACCGCATCGCATCGCATCGTATATCCGTGGGTTCGGCGTCTGAGTTTTGTCCATCTGTGGGCGCGGTTGGCTACAGCTGCTGGAACCTCCCGCTGGGAAGCCGCATTCTGCACAGGCCTTACGGCCGTTTCCGCCGACCCTGAGAGTAGAGCACCTTGACCAAAGACAGTGGCGGCTTTAGTTCGAGGGCGAAGCTCGAGTGGCCTTCGGCCCATCCTGCCACTGCGCCTGGGTCGTGTTCCAGAGGTCTCGAGGACATTCTGGGGGCTGCCGGGGGGCTTCTTGCTTGGCTCATGGGGCTTTTCTGGCCCACTTGGGTGCGTCTTGGAGCGTCTTGGGGCCTCTTGGGGACTTCTTGGGGGTCTTGGGATCATGTCGGAATGGTTGGCTTGCGGCGACGAGGCGGGCTTTTTTTCGGGCGTTTCTTGAGGTCGTCATGGCGGCTCCTTAGGCCTTTCTTGTAGGCCTCTTGGGCCGTCTTGGACCTCCCCTCTTCCTTCTCCTTCTCCTCCTCCTTCCTCTCCCTCCCCCTCCCTCCCTCCCTCCGAGTCCTCCTCCCTCCCTCCGAGTCCCTGGACATGAGGCTGCAATACTACCTCGCCCAGGCGTACCGCATGGAGACCGAAGGGCGCTTTGGCCCCGATGTTTCGATTGATGTCACCCTTGAAGCTCGAGGCCGCCCGAAACGCGGAAGCGCCACCGGGGAGGACCATATCGCAGCGGAGATGCCACGGGAACTCAGTCCTCCTCCTCCTCCTCGTCCGCCGCCTCCTCTCCTCCTCCTCCTCCTCCTCTCCTCCCTCCTTCTCCTCCCCCTCCTCCTCCCCCCCCTCCTCCTCCTCCTCCTCCTCCTCCTCCTCCTCCTCCTCCTCCTCCTCCTTGGAGCGCTACCCCGGGGACGGCGGGCCCCCCCATCAACGACTGGGCACGGATCATCCAGATGTTCATCCCCAGGGAGCGCCGGCCCAAGCGGATGGCCGACTACCGAGGGATCTCCCTCCCGTCCAGCGTGCTGGAGTGGTACACGAATTGCCTCGTCATCCTGCACGAAGGCACATGTCATGCACCGCAATGGTCATCTCTTGGCACGTTTGGCTTCCGCACTGGCTGCGCATGCGCGCAGATAACTGCACCTTTCCGTAACCTTCACGCCAAGAGTTGGGAGTGGCAAGAAAAGTTCCCCATCTACACGTTCATCGGGGACATCCTGATGGCATTCGACTTCTTGCGGCCGGCGGCTGTCGGACGGTCCATGGAGCGTCGCGGGATGCACCCGCGGCTCATCGCGGGATTCTTGCGAGAGAGCCGTGGCTTGAAGATGATCCCGTCCTTCCACAACGCGCCCGCAGTCCCTGAGATCGATTTCAACAAGTGCGAGCGCATGGGCGGCACCGACACCACGTAAAAATGGAACATCGTTGCGGAAAATATATTTTAGGAGCTGCACCTGCGCTGGAGCGAGCTCGGGGGTGGCATCCAGTTGAACAAGCGCAGGTACTACAACTTGGCGTGGGCCGACAACTGGGTACTCACAGCCTCCTCCTTCCGCTCCTGAAGACGATAGTGCAGGACCTCACTTGGAAAATGGCCACACGGAGTTTGTTCTGGAAACAGAAGAGCCTGCAGATGATGACGCCTATCATCAGAGCTCCGGACTTCATGTCTTTCGATATGCCTTTCCCTACAGACACGGTGGTTGCCCAAGCGCCTGTGGGATTAGAAAACACGCGAGACCTACAGCTGGCGGGCTGGCCGGTCCCTATGCGGGTGGGGCTCTACATAGTACCCTGCGTAGACGAGACGCTCCTGCTCGGCGCGATGCTCAACCACAAGGGCTTCACGAACGCCGCCGTCGAACACCGCATCGCGCAAGCTATGAAAGGCTACTGGGCCGAGGATGTTTTTTTGAGGCAGCGTGTGGTCCATGGCGGAGAGGTTCAAGCGATTCTCCGAGGCATTCCCAGCCTCCGTCTTATATGGCTGCGAAGGGTGGGCGGTGACAAAGTCCATCGCGACTCCCCTGCGGCATTTCGAGGGAGGTCTCCTCCGCCGACTCGCACGCGCCAAGAAGCGGCCAAGGGAGTCACACAGCAGATTCATGCAGCGCAGCACGCGGCAAGCCCGCAAGATCTAACAGAAGATGGGGTACAAATTTGTGGAAGAGAGAATGCTCGAGCGGATCTACACGTTCATCGGCCAGACAGCGGACTCCCACACCTACGCTACAAAGTGGGTGTCGGACACCATGCGCGTTTTCCCGGAGTCCGAATGGAGGCGGCTCGCGGACTTCGCCAAGGTCGCAGAGGCCCATCTCTCCGGCTCGCAGAGGGTACTGCCCCAAGCCACGCGCTGGCGCCACAGACCAGGCTGGGCACGTGTTGCGACATGGGAGGATGAGTTCATCAACCTCTGGGGCTACGACTGGCGACAGCGCCTCGGTCCGCAATGGCACTCGTACGGGCGCGACTGGGTCGAAGGCGTGCTGAACCGCTGGGACATGAAGGGGAAAAGGCTCCGCAGGCTTCGAGACGCTCAGCGCCGAGCGTAGGCCGGAACAGCAGGGCAGCAGGCAGGTATCGCCAAGCGCCGCCAGGTCCACTTCGACGTTCACGTCGACTGGAAGGCGATGGAGGACCAGACAGCGCCCATCGCCATGGATGGCAAGGGCGACAATCAGACTGTGATCAACTGGGTCAACGGGAGAGCACGGTGCGACCACGGCCCGTCTCGCGCTCGTATCGCGACCCTCCAGCGCACGCTGTACCACATGCAGCGCACGGGGCAGCTGGAGACAGCGCACGCCGGCGCCGACTGGTTCCGCCACGAGCGAAGTGAAGGCAACCGGGAGGCGGACTGCTGGGCCACACGCGCCCTCGCAGATCGCAGGGGCGTATTCGTGAACAACGTCCGAGTCCACCTGCCCGAGTCCAGTGAGGACGCGAAGCTGAGATTGCGCCTCAGCTTCGACGGCGGCCGCCGGGGACGCCATGCAGCCTCCGGATTCGTCATCGAGGTCCTTGACCAGAACGACGCCTACCAGGTCCTGATGGCCGGCGGGCGCTATCTAGGCGGCTGTACAGTCACTTATGCCGAGCTGTCGGGCTTAGAACTCGTAGCACATCTTCTGCACAAGCTCAGTTGCCCCCCCCGGTGGTTGTGGCCAACCGTCACGACTTGCATCTAAAGCGAACTGCAATCCGATTTTCCAGCATCAGCCTTAGGCGAACTCGTCTTAGCGGGCGGCCATCCATCCGCACAGCCTCTCCTATTTCCCTCTCTCCTCTTTCCTCGTCCCTCCCTCCATCTCATCCCTCCCCTTCCTCCCCCGTCCTCCCTGCTCCCTGCGCCTCTCTCTCTCCCTCTCCCTCTCTCTCTCTCTCTCCGTCCACCCTCCCGACCCGACCTCGCGAGGCAGTTCCGCCCGCTTCGACCCGAGCCCGACCGACCGAGTTGAGGTCCTGCAGGGCCCGAGCCGGCCGCCCGAGTTGGAAAGGACCGCCCTCTCTCTCGGCCGGGCCAGACCTCCGCGGAAGGCCCCGCCCGACCCGACTCGACCCACCGCGGAAGGCCCCGCAGGGGAACGAACGATGGCATGACCACATCAAGACTTCGAGGTCCGCGCGGATTCCGCGGGTCCGCGTTGGACCCCCCCCCGCCCCGGCACGCTCCGCGCCGCGCGCCAGGGCGGGGGGTCCAGCGCGTCTCCGAGAAATCCGCGCGGACCTCCGAGTTTTTAGGTTTGTGCGATTCTTCGTTTCCCCGACCGCTCACGTTATTTCCTATTTCGGTTTTTAGGTTTTAGGTTTTTATGTTTGTGCCATTCTTCGTTTTTAGGTTTTTCGGTTTTCCCTACTCCGCCCGACCCGACCCGACCGCTCGCGTCAGGGGCCCGCCCGCCCGCTCGCCCCCCGCATGGAGCTGGAGGCCACCGCGCCAACTGGAGGACGCGCAATGGGTCATCGAGCGCGTTCCACTATTCGCAAAATGCCTACTCGCAAACGTCCGAAAATTACGCTGCCGAGGAACCCCACATACTTATATTATGGCTGGAGTGATGATAGCTGAAGTGAAGCATGTAAGAATGATGTTGGTGGCCGTTGCCACCCCCTGCGCACCCCTTCTTTTGTCCAGAAAGTGCCACGCCTGCTATGCCCTGGACGACCGTCGTGCATAGCGGCCGCGGTGAGGGACCACCCCCTGCGCACCCCCTATGGTGTCGAGAAAGTGCCACACCTGCTATGCCGACCACCCCCTGCGCACCCCCTATGGTGTCGAGAAAATGCCACACCTGCTATGCCTTGGACGACCGTCTCGAATAGCGGCCGCGCTCGGGGACCACCCCCTGCGCACCCCCCATGGAATCGAGAAAGTGCCACGCCTACTATGCCCTGGACGACCGTCTCGGATAGCGGCCCGTCTCGGATAGCGGCCGCGCTCAGGGACCACCCCCTGCGCACCCCCTATGGAATCGAGAAAGTGCCACGCCTACTATGCCCTGGACGACCGTCTCGGATAGCGGCCGCGCTCAGGGACCACCCCCTGCGCACCCCCTATGGTGTCGAGAAAGTGCCACGCCTGCTATGCCCTGGACGACCGTCTCGGATAGCGGCCGCGCTCAGGGACCACCCCCTGCGCACCCCCTAAGTGTCGAGAAAGTGCCACGCCTGCTCTGCCCTGGACGACCGGCGCGGATAGGGGGACCACCCCGTGCGCACCCCCTATGGAAACTGCCACGCCTGCTACGGCCTGGACGACCGGCGCGGATAGGGGGACCACCCCCTGCGCACCCCCTATGGTGTCGAGAAACTGCCACGCCTGCTACGGCCTGGACGACCGGCGCGGATAGGGGGACCACCCCCTGCGCACCCACTATGGCGTCGAGAAACTGCCACGCCTGCTGCTGGACGACCGGCGCGGAAAGGGGACCACCCCGTGCGCACCCCCTATGGTATCGAGAGAGAAAGGCCACGCCTGCTGCGGCCTGGACGACCGGCGCGGATAGGGGGACCACCCCCTGCGCACCCCCTATGGTGTCGAGAACTGCCACGCCTGCTACGCCTGGACGACCGGCGCGGATAGGGGGACCACCCCGTGCGCACCCACTATGGCGTCGAGAAACTGCCACGCCTGCTACGGCCTGGACGACCGGCGCGGATAGGGGGACCACCCCCTGCGCACCCCCTATGGTGTCGAGAAAGTGCCACGCCTGCTACGGCCTGGACGACCGGCGCGGATAGGGGGACCACCCCGTGCGCACCCACTACGGCGTCGAGAAACTGCCACGCCTGCTACGGCCTGGACGACCGGCGCGGATAGGGGGACCACCCCCTGCGCACCCCCTACGGCGTCGAGAAACTGCCACGCCTGCTACGGCCTGGACGACCGGCGCGGATAGGGGGACCACCCCGTGCGCACCCCCTATGGTGTCGAGAAAGTGCCACGCCTGCTACGGCCTGGACGACCGGCGCGGATAGGGGACCACCCCGTGCGCACCCCCTATGGTGTCGAGAAACTGCCACGCCTGCTACGGCCTGGACGACCGGCGCGGATAGGGGGACCACCCCGTGCGCACCCCCTATGGCGTCGAGAAAGTGCCACGCCTGCTACGGCCTGGACGACCGGCGCGGATAGGGGGACCACCCCCTGCGCACCCCCTATGGTGTCGAGAAAGTGCCACGCCTGCTGCGGCCTGGACGACCGGCGCGGATAGGGGGACCACCCCGTGCGCACCCCCTATGGCGTCGAGAAACTGCCACGCCTGCTACGGCCTGGACGACCGGCGCGGATAGGGGGACCACCCCCTGCGCACCCCCTATGGTGTCGAGAAAAGCTCGACACCCCCTGCGCACCCCCTATGGTGTCGAGAAACTGCCACGCCTGCTGCGGCCTGGACGACCGGCGCGGATAGGGGGACCACCCCGTGCGCACCCACTATGGCGTCGAGAAACTGCCACGCCTGCTACGGCCTGGACGACCGGCGCGGATAGCGGGACCACCCCGTGCGCACCCCCTAGGACCACGCCTGCGCACCCCCTATGGTGTCGAGAAAGTGCCACGCCTGCTACGGCCTGGACGACCGGCGCGGATAGGGGGACCACCCCGTGCGCACCCCCTATGGTGTCGAGAAAGTGCCACGCCTGCTATGCCCTGGACGACCAGCGCGGATAGGGGACCACCCCCTGCGCACCCCCTACGGTGTCGAGAAAGTGTGCCCTGCGCGCTAGCCCTGCGTGCTCTGCTGTGCTGTGCTGAGCTGTGCTGTGCTGTGCCAAGCTGAGCTGTGCTGTGCTGTGCTGTGCTGTGGTGAACTGAGTTGAGCTGAGCTGTGCTGTGCTGTGCTGAGCTCAGCTGAGCTGTGCTGAGCTGTGCTGAGCCAAGCTGAGCTGTGCTGTGCTGTGCTGTGCTGTGCTGAGCTGTGCTGTGCTGTGCTGAGCTGAGCTGAGCTGTGCTGAGCTATGCTGAGCAGTGCTGTGCTGTGCTGTGCTGTGCTGTGCTGAGCTGAGCTGTGCTGAGCTGAGCTGAGCTGAGCTGAGCTGTGCTGAGCTATGCTGAGCAGTGCTGTGCTGTGCTGTGCTTGTGCTGTGCTCAGCTGAGCTGAGCTGTGCTGTGCTGTGCTGTGCTGTGATGTGCTGTGCTGTGCTGTGCTGTACGAAGAGTGATGTGTGTGTGTGTGTGTGTGTGTGTGAGTGTCGCGGGTGCGGCGCGGCAGGGAAGAAAACCAGAACCCCACTAAGCATGTGGGGAAATACACGTCCGCGTCGATGTAATTTAGCGTCGATCCTGCGCGGGGTGTCCAGGCCATTTGCGAGTTGTTACCTGGTGAGTGGAACGCGCTCGTCTAAGGGGGGGGGGGGGACGATCAATGGTTCTGTTGGGCAGCGACGGCTGCCGAAAAGGGGCCCTCAGGGGTCCCTGAAGGGGCCCTGCAGGGCCCGAGAACGGCACCATTCTCCCCCTCTGCATCTATCGCCCCCACCCCATGACAGTGGAGACCCATGCCAAGAAACACCCTGCTTGCCTTCCTTGCTCTCGATGGGTTCGCCCTGGGAAGCGTCACGCCAGGAGTCAACGGACACCCTGGGGTTCCAGGTTTGGGTCTCTCTTGGAAGGTTTCTTGTGGTCGAGCTTCCTGCAGTATCGACCCTGGTTAGTTCGCGCCCGAGCAGAGGAGGCACTGCCGGGGAGGCGAAGCGGGCGCGCCTCGGAGGCCTTGGGCACACCAGCTCGAGCGGCGCCCGAACGGCCAGGCCTCTTCAGTGGCTGGCCGCCGCCGCTGCCTCCCGCTCGGGCTCCCGCTCCTCCTCGATCGCTCCTCCCTCCTCCTCCTCCCTCCTCCTCCTCCTCCCTCTACTCCTCCTCCTCGATCACTCCTCCTCCTCCTCCTCCTCCTGCTCCTCCTCCTCCTCCTACTCCTCCTCCTCCTGCTCTCCCTCGTCCTCCTCCTCCTGCTCCTCCTCCTCCTCCCGCTCGGGCTCCCGCTCTGCCTCCGGCTCGGGCTCCCGCTCCAGCTCTCCTGCGTCCGCCGCCGCTCCTTTTCAGTCGGGCCTGTCCCTCTACAGGGGGAATATCCAGAAACAGTAAAACAAAATAGTCGGGGGACGGAGTTTTGAGCATTTTTTGCCATCTTGGATTATTTTTGGAGTATTCTTTCTTTTTCGTCGAAAATCCCCCTGTACGGGGACACGCCCGACTCACCGCTCCTCCCCTCCCGCCCTCCCCTCCCGCCCTCCCCCCTCGGCGGCGATCGCCCCCGCGCGCGAGCGGGCGCGGGGGCGGCCGTGCTCTTCCTGAGCTTGGCCAGGGCCCCGAAGCACCGAGGGGATGGGGCCTGGCTTGGGGGGGGTGTTCGGCAGCAAACCTTCAGTCGGGCCTGTCCCGTCACAGGATTTTTGTTCTGCGGGGCGAGAGCGAACCTCCTCCGGCAAGGGCTGGGCGGGCTGCGCACAGCTCTAATTGGGGAGACAGGGCACGGGCTGGCGGGGCCTCCGGCGGCCGGATGGCGGGCCGGGGTGCAGGCGGTGCCGAAGAGCTTGCACAGGAAAAGGAACGCCTTGGACAGGAGCCGGAGGCGAAGACCCGGAGGGTGAGCGGTGCCTGTCCCGTTACAGGAGGGATGTTCAAAAATAGTCCAAACATAGTTTGGGGACTGCTGCTTGATTATGTTTGAGCATCTTGGGGGTATTTTTGGAGTGTTTTAATTTTTTCGCCCAAAATCCCCCTGTAGGGGGACAGGCCCGACTGAAAGCAAATCATGAGATCTTGGTATACCCTCTTGGTTCCGTTTTTAGCGTCGACTGGCGCCGGTTAGCGTCTGGGAGTCGATGCGGTAGCGCCGATATAGCGTCGGCCAGCGTCGATTTAGCATCGATCGGCGTCGACGGGTCGATAGGCGTCGATTCGCAGGAGCCGACAAGATGGTATGGGAGGCTCCCATGAGTTGCGACCGAAGTGGGGTGTAGGAATAGGGGGGGATGCATCGACCCCCAATCGTGCATTCGTCGCTGATATGGGGCCCGATGGCCCACCCCCGCCCAGGAAGGCGCTTGTGGCCTACCACCGACGAGTCCTCCACCGTGCTCCGAAGGGGAGCTGGTTAGTGATTGGGCCACGAAACCCCAAATATGGACTGGAATCACTCAACCATGTTTGCCGTAGCGGATTTTTCTCCGTGTGACGGCAGTTTTGGTTGGTGGAATGGGGCGGGGGGGTGAGGGGGGGCGTCTCCTGGTTCAGTGGAAACCCATGCCAAGAATCATCCTGCTTGCCTCCAGGGTGTTCTGGGTTTCTTGGGTTTCGATGGTTCTGCCATGGACAGCGCGATGTTCCCACACCAAAAATCAATGGACGTGCTGGGGTCTCAGGGTTGGGTTTCTTGTGGAAGGTTTCTTGTGGACGGACCCCTATTGTAGCTGGGCGCGCGCGCGTCGGCTCGAGCAGGCTCCAGCTTTTTGTGTCCTGCATCCTGAGCGATGGCATGAGGGCTGACGACATTCCGCCTTCTGTAGCCGCCGGCCAAGGATGGACAGGTCTCCTATCTGCTACCTGAGCAGCGGATACGGTGTCGTGTGGGTAGCAGTGTAAGGCATGAACATATGTGCTGATGAAGGCACGCTGTACTAGTGCAAGTTGTTTTTGCAGATAAGCGCACGTTTCCCTGTTTCTCTGTCGGTGTCTTTGTTATTTGTCTAACGCGTTTTTGTTTCACCCAGCAGGAATGCTTCCTTTTTTTTTGTTGCTGAGCAGTTGCAACACAGCCACGGCCCACACACGCTGGGAAGTTTTCTTCTCCCCCCCGTATGCAATCTTGTTGCTCGGACTGCGATTTGTTTGATGCAAGAATCCTCTCTGTGACACATTGAGGTCATATTTGTTATCATCTCTGGTGATGCAGCCTGGTTGTCCTTGTGTGTCGGCTGGCATCGTCTGGCAGAGCCTCGGGCAGCACTGATTATTTAACATCTGTCTTTTCCTCTTGGTTATTGCCTTCAATAAAGTTGGGTAGTTGACTCGTGGTTTTGTCTATGACTCGCACAGTTATTTCTGCATATGGCAATTTTATGCGGTTTCTGTGTTAGTATCCCGCCATTCAGCTTTTCATGTTCTCAGTACTATTCTAGATGCTTCGCGTAGCCCCACCAGGTTGGACGCCGCCCGACTGCTTTCGGTGCGGTCGCGATCAAAACAAGCCCCACCAGCCCATTCAGTCACGACGCCCAGACGAGTTGACCTGATCAGGGATGTGGAGGAGCATGCAGTGGAATGAAGGATTGGGCAAGACGTCATTCCCAAGAGGGGGATGATGGAGGAATCGAGGGAACAGGAGTAGGGAGAGCGGGAGGAAGAGGAAGGAGGGAGGAGGAGGGATATGCGGATGAGGAAGAGAAGGATGAGGAGGAGGAAGAGGAGGAGGAGGAGGAGGAGAAGGAGAAAGAGACGGACATTAATACTACTACTGGTAATAGCGATAATATTACGAGCAGCAGTAGTAAGCCTAATTAAAATATTATGTCCAATGACAATTCAGAGCAAAAACACAAACGATACGAATAACATCAATTGTCGTTCTACTAATAAGAAGGTTACGAATAATATTATTATTGTTAGTGTTACTAATAATAGTCGTACGGAAAGTAGTAGCAATCGTGGTATTATTTTTATTGAACACAATATCACCATTAATCACACTAATACTAACACTATCAGTAATCTTAGTCATGTTAGCTACAGTAATACTGGTACTAATCGTACTACGATTAAATCTAATATTGTTCCCAACCCTCCTTGTGCTGGGTACTCGTTTTGAATAGAGCACTGTGGTATCCACCTCCCGCCCTCTCCTCCTTCTTCTCTCCTGTGTTCGCGGTGCCCTGCGGGGAGGCCCAGCGGAGGTACGTCTTACGCAGATCACTTTGAGGCCTCCCTGTCCCTCCCCTGCAGGGCTGCGATCTGCGCAACTGTCGCCACTTTCGTGGGCTCCTGGGAGGCCCAGCGGAGGTATGTCTCACGCAGACCACTTTGAGGCCTCCCTGTCCCCTGGGGGGGCCGCGATCTGCGCAACTGTCGCCACTTTCGTGGGTTCCTGGGAGGCCCAGCGGAGGTACGTCTTACGCAGACCACTTTGAGGCCTCCCTGTCCCCTGCGGGGCTGCGATCTGCGCAACTGTCGCCACTTTCATGGGTTCCTGGGAGGCTCAGCGGAGGTGCGTCTCACGCAGACCACTTTGACGCCTCCCTGTCCCCTGCGGGGCTGCGATCTGCGCAACTGTCGCCACTTTCGTGGGTTCCTGGGAGGCCCAGCGGAGGTACGTCTTACGCAGACCACTTTGACGCCTCCCTGTCCACTTGGCGCACCTGGCGCGCACCTGGCGCTCCTGGCTCGCTGGGCGCACCTGACGCATCTGACGCGCTGGGCGCACCTGGCGCGCACCTGGCGCACCTGACGCACCTGGCGCACCTGGCGCACCTGGCGCACCTGGCGCACCTGGCGCACCTGGCGCGCACCTGGCGCGCACCTGGCGCGCACCTGGCGCGCACCTGGCGCGCACCTGGCGCGCTGGGCGCACCTGGCGCACCTGACGCGCTGGGCGCACCTGGCGCGCACCTGGCGCACCTGGCGCGCTGGGCGCACCTGACGCACCTGCCGCACCTGGCGCACCTGGCGCACCTGGCGCGCCTGGCTCGCCTGGTGCAACTGGCGCACCTGGCGCACCTGGCGCGCACCTGGCGCACACTTGGCGCACACCTGGTGCATCTGGCGCACCTGGCGCACCTGGCGCGCTGGGCGCACCTGGCGCACCTGCCACACCTAGCGCAGACCTGGCGCACATGGCGCACCTGGCTCACTTGGCGCGCCTGGCGCAACTGGCGCACCCGGCACACCTGGCGCAACTGGCGCACTTGGCGCGCCTGGCGCGCACCTGGCGAACACGTGGCGCGCACCTGGCGCACCTGGCGCACCAGGCGCGCGCCTGGCGCGCACCTGGCGCGCATCCAGCGCGCACCTGACGCGCTGGGCGCACCTGGCGCACCTGGCGCGCTGGGAGCACCTGGCGCGCACCTGGTGCACCTGGCGCGCTGGGCGCACCTGACGCACCTCGCACACCTGGCGCAGCTGGCGCACCTGGCGCGCCTGGCGCGCATGGCGCGATTGGCGCGCCTGGCGCACCTGGCGCACCTGGCGCACCTGGCGCGCCTGGCGCGCACCTGGCGCACACCTGGCGCACCTGGCGCACTTTGAGCATCTGGCGCACCTGGCGCACCTGGCACACCTGGCGCACCTGGCGCACCTGGCGCACCTGACGCGCTAGGCGCACCTGGCGCACACCTGGCGCACCTGGCTCAGTTGGCGCGCCTGGCGCACCTGGCGCACCTGGCGCGCCTGGCGCGCCTGGCGTACCTGGCGCACCTGGCGCACCTGGCGCGCCTGGCGCCACTGGCGCACCTGGCGCACCTGGCGCGCCTGGCGCCCCTGGTGCACCTGGCGTGCTTGGCGCAGCTGGCGCACCTGGCACACCTGGCGCGCTGGGCGCACTTGGCGCACCTGGCGCACCTGGCACACCGGGCGCACACTTGGCGCACACCTGGCGCACATTTGGCGCACCTGGCGCGCCTGGCGCATCTGGCGCACCTGGCGCGCCTGGCGCCCCTGGCGCACCTGGCGCACGTGGCGCGCTTGGCGCACCTGGCGCACCTGGCGCACCTGGCGCACCTGGCGCGCCTGGCGCGCTTGCTTCACCTGGCGCGCATGGGCTTCTGGGAGGCTTAGCGGAGGTACGTCCTAGTCAGATCACCACTATACCATGGCGCCGAAATGTCCTTCGGTATTGAGTGGTCCTGAATGCAATTGCCACTTGTGTATAAAAGGGTTGGGTACGTCGCAGGATAATTAATATTACTAATGCTCATACTACTACTAGTAATACTTAAGGAGGAGGAGGAGGCGGATGATGATGAGGAGGAGGAGGAGGATGAGGAGGCGGAGGGCGATCAGAACAGCCAGAGGCCTCTTGGATAACAGTCGGAGTCTTTTCGGATGCCTCTTGAGAGCTTCTTGGGGTCCTCTTGGTGCGTCTTATGGGCCTGTTGGCGGCCTCGGGGGCCTCTCGGACCGTCTTGTGTGCCTGAAGAGAGCCTCTTGGGGGTCTCTTGGGGGTCTCTCGTGACCTTCTGGGGGACCTCTCGGGGGCCTCTTGGGGCCTCCTGGGCACCCCTTGGGGCCCTCCTGGGGCACTCTTGGGAGCCTCGGGGGGCATCTTGGGGCTGTCTTGGAGGGGGTAGGGGTGGGGTCAACACACCCTTCCCGCCCTCAGATTGTCTCGCTTACACCCACCCGCCCTCCCGACACATGAGTAGCACCCGAGCCTCCGCGTGTTCAGCGGTCGTCTATCGATGGACAGCTACTCGGAACCGAACGCAGTCCCCATGTGCGCGACGCTGGTGCGAGGTACGCCACGCGTGCCAGGCGCGCCACGCGCGCCAGGTGCGCCTGGCACCCCTGGGGCCTGAGCATGCCAGGCACGCCTTGCGCGCCAGATACGTCACGTGCTTCACGTACGCCATTTTCGGGGCACGCGCAGAGTGTGCCAGATGCGCTCGCGCACATCGGGACACATGTCGGCCCCCATCGTCCTTGTCGATAACCAGTGCGCAATCGCGGCGGGGTGACCATCATGGTGTCTGGTGGGCCTGCACGCAGCAGGCAATATGCCAGCACCCCCGCGGTCCTTGTCAAACACCACTGCAAAGCGACCGCGGTGTGGCCGCGCATGATCCAAATTTAGCCGCGAAGTGCACTTTCTATGGTTTTTTTTTGACGCAGACGTTTGCCTTGTACACAGCAGGCAATATGATGCCCCCCCCGTCCCTGTCCAAAAGTGAACCTGGCACGACCTCAAGTAGGGGAACCCTTCATAAGTGGCGTTGCTCAGAATTGCTTGTTTTTGCATTGCTTTGCTTTGCATTGCTTTGCTTGGCATTGCTTGGCATTGCCTTGCATTGCTGGGTGTTGCTTGGCATGACTTAACAATGCGTGGCATTGCCTGGGGTTGTTCGGCATTGCTTAACAATGCTTGGCATTGCAAGCATTGCTTGGCATTGCTTGGCGTTGCTTGGCATTGCTTGGTGCTGCTTGGCGTTGCGTGGCATTGCTTAGCGCTGCTTTGCATTGCCTGGCGTTGCTTGGCATTGCTTGGCGTTGCCTAGCATTTCTTGGCATTGCTTGGCGCTGCTTTGCACTGCTTTGATCTGCTTGGCGTTGCTTGGCGTTGCTTGGAATTACTTGGCATTGCTTGGCATTGCTTGGCGTTGCTTGGCATTGCTTGGCGTTGCTTGGCGTTGCTTGGCATTGCTTGTCGTTGCTCTGCACTGCTTTGATCTACTTGGCGTTGCCTGGTGTTGCTTGTCGTTGCCTGGCGTTGCCCGGCATTGCTGGGAAACATAACCAACAACCAGGGCGGGGAACCCGAGTAACACGGGGAACCCGAGGAACCTCCGAGGAACGGGCAACGTAAGAATACGAGGCACAGGGGGCGGGGAACCCGAGGAAAACGGGGAACCCGAGGAACCTCCGGGGAACGTGCACAGTAAGAATGCGAGGCATTGGGGGCGGGGAACCCGAGGAACCTCTGGGGAATGGGCAACGTAAGCCGCCGAGGCACCAACCTTGAAGCAAGTACGACAAGCCTAATTGGGGAACGCAACAAAGTACTTGCGGGGCCCACTAGCATGACCCAAGAAGTTACCCCAGCGTGTATTTGGTATTCTTTCTTGACAGGGGTGGTGGGGTGTGTGTCGACATTGGTCCTGGTTGGCTGCCGGTCGTTGGGGGAGGGGGTGTTTTTTTACATGGGGAACAGTGATGAAAGTCTCCCCAGAAAGTAAAAAGGGGGTTGGAAGAGGAAACCCGCTAAACCACTCACGCCGTAGAATGCTGGTGGGACTTCTCAGTCAGCTGTCCTTGATCTTTCTTGTCTTTTCGCCATTATGAATGTATAATTTCCATCGGCGTTAAGCAGCAGCTTCCTTTATCCTTCGAGTCAGGTCGACCCTCAACAAGGCTGCTGTGCGTCCTTCAATGCTTTCTGTGGGAAGCTTTACAGCAGCTGTAAGGCGCATGCACCGGTGAGACATCATTGGTAGACAGACGTCCCCGCAGCGCTGGTGTTCATGTGATCAAGTTCCACGTATGATCTATTGCATTTCGTTGCAGTGCCCATCTCGCTGACGTGCGCGAGCGTGCATGCATTTGACGGCCTTGCTGAGGCATGATGAATTGCTGCTGGCGTTCGCTAGCAGCATGCAGCTCGACTGAGAAAGGGATGTGCGTGACTGGGGCGTAAGTAATGCATGGACAAGGGGTTCGGGGTGAGGAGAAATCACGTTTAGTTACATTTAGTTCTGACGCTGTGCCCTCGAGTTGCAATACTATGAGACTATGAGTGGGTGAGTGTAGCTATTTCTACGGCAGCACTCGATCTCGAAACATGCATGTCCACGCCACCCGCTTTCGTTGTGCGTGCGCATTACGGCGCAACGCCTTCACGATTCAGTAAGACGTGTGGCATGTGTAGCGATGGCTGCGGTGTTAACGTGTATTCCTCACTCCATCGATGTCCTTTTCTCTTATCTTCTCTTCTCTTCTCTTCTCTTCGCTTCTCTTCGCTTCTCTTCTCTTCTCTTCTCTTCTCTTCTCTTCTCTTCTCTTCTCTTCTCTTCGCTTCTCTTCGCTTCTCTTCTCTTCTCTTCTCTTCTCTTCTCTTCTCTTCTCTTCTCTTCTCTTCTCTTCTCTTCTCTTCTCTTCTCTTCTCTTCTCTTCTCTTCTCTCTCTCTTCTCTTCTCTTCTCTTCTCTTCTCTTCTCTTCTCTTCTCTTCTCTTCTCTTCTCTTCTCTTCTCTTCTCTTCTCTTCTCTTCTCTTCTCTTCTCTTCTCTTCTCTTCTATTCTCTTCTCTTCTCTTCTCTTCTCTTCTCTTCTCTTCTCTTCTCTTCTCTTCTCTTCTCTTCTCTTCTCTTCTCTTCTCTTCTCTTCTCTTCTCTTCTTCTCTTCTCTTCTCTTCTCTTCTCTTCTCTTCTCTTCTCTTCTCTTCTCTTCTCTTCTCTTCTCTTCTCTTCTCTTCTCTTCTCTTCTCTTCTCTTCTCTTCTCTTCTCTTCTCTTCTCTTCTCTTCTCTTCTCTTCTCTTCTCTTCTCTTCTCTTCCATCTTTGTCTCTCTCCCTCTGCCTGCCCGTTCTCTCATCTGTTGCCGAATAGGCCACCAGCTCAGATGACGTGCCCACCCCGGGCTATTTGTTCACTGAGATAGCCAAGGTCCGGGTGTGCTTTGCCAGCTCTCTCTCTCTGAAAGGTACGGTCGCGCAAGGCAGTGTGAAATCTCTTGCGCAATCCTCGTCCTTGTCCTCCTCGTCGTTCCCCTCAGTCGTCCTCCTCGCCCTCGTCGTTATCGTCCTCCCCCTCCTTTTCCTCCTCCTCTTTCTCCTTCGCCTCCAGCTCCTCCTCCTCTTCCTCCTCGGAGTGCCGCCCTCCATTCCCCTCCTTTTCCCTTCTCCTCCTCCTCCTCCTCCTTGCAGATAACTCCTCCCTGTCGCGCCCCTTGACGTGTCCGCCGGGCGGGCCTTGTGCTTCGCCTTAGACGTCCCCGCCCTTCACGATCCTGAAGCTTGAAGTTCGCTTCCGTTGGATGTAGCACAGGTCGTTTTCAAAAATGGGTCTCTCGCTCTGGCGCCGTGTGCACTCGCTCGAATAGTTTGCTGCAGTTACAAGATCGGATCACAGGTCGTTTTCAAAATTGGGCTCTCGCGTTAGCGCCAGGCACATTACCATCTACAAGGCTGTAGCGGGTCGTTTTCAGAATGGGGGCTCTCGCCCTAGCGCCTCGCACATTCATTTTACGCAGTGCTTCAGTCTCATTT
>CAUYUJ010015236.1:49913-129913 GCA_963575745.1 Prorocentrum cordatum
TAGTAGTAGTAGTAGTAGTAGTAGCAGTAGCAGTAGCAGTAGCAGTAGTAGTAGTAGTAGTCGTCGTAGTAGTAGTAGTAGTAGTAGTAGTAGTAGTAAACATATTCGATCCGGCACCACCGCTAAATAGTCCGCGTGATATCCAGGGCCACGACACAGCGTTGGCAGCAGAGCGTCCATGGTGAAACAATCACCTTGGCTTTCTATGGTGTCCTGAGTGTCAGGATGGAAATCCTCGCGTTGAGGCGCTATCGGCTTGGCTCGGTGCCATAGTGGAGGCATGCACTATGACGGAGTAGTGACAGGAGGGGGATGGGCATGGGAGCCTGTCCAGGAGCAGCAGGATGATACGCATCCCCGACATAAACTCAAAACTCAAACTCGTGGTGAGCTGTGGACACCCTTGAACTCCCTTCCCGCTCCTTCCCCCTGCGTCTCATCCTCCCGTCTTCTCCGTAGGAGGACGAGGCGGAGGGAGACGGCCGCGAAAGGACACTGGCTAGTTGGTTGGTTTTAGCGAGTTCTCGTTTTCACGATTCTGCTGCTCGCCTTCCTCCCCCCCCATCACTATCACCCTTGCTCCTTCTCTCCCCCTCCCCCTCTCAATTCTCCCCTCCTGGCTGAAACCGCCAGTCCGCCTCATGACCGAGAAGGATCAGGAAGCGGAGGGGGATATTGATGAGGATGAGGAAAATGTTGAGGATTGGCAGATGTATGCGCCCTACATTTCCGAAGCTCCGAAGACCTCACAATACGTACGAGCACATGCAAGGCGGCATCTCCGAAAGTCTTCGAGCGTCTCCGAGGACCGCCGCACGTTTTCGAGCATCGTCGAAGTTGTTCTAGGTTTTGAGCGTTTGGTCGGCGTCACCCCAACATACTTCGACTATATGTGCGTCGCTCCCCCCCCCCCCCACGGGCGACGCGCGCACCGATAAGTCTTACAGTATATGCGTCGTGGCAGGCGCTTTCTGGCCACATCGCTCGGGAAACGATGTGCTACAAGATGGGTATAGTAAGTGTTCCTCCAAGGAAAATGTTTCGTACTAGTCCTATGATGTTCCAACCTATTTCAGCCTTGATCACCAGAAAGACTTTCGAGCACCAAGAAAGTACCGAAACCTGAGGGTCTTCACGTGTGGGGGGCCCTGGGAGGCGATGCTCGTTCGACACACACTGTTTCGATACTTTTCTGGATCGGATGCTGTCCCTAAGTATGATGGGAACAAGGGGCAGGGGCACGGAGAGGCGGATGGCGCGAGAGGGGGGGGCGGGCGAGGCCTGGATCCTCCTCCGCCTCCCTCCTCCCTCCTCCCTCCTCCCTCCTCCCTCCTCCCTCCTCCCTTCTCCCTCCTCCCTCCTCCCTCCTCCCTCCTCCCTCCTTAAGTATGTCTTTGTGCGTCCCATCTGGGCATGCGCATGCCAGGATCACCCGGGCGTGCGCCCGAACCGTCTGGTCTGCAGATGGGGCTCGGCCCATCGTCCCTTGCCGCGAGTCACGAGCCCCAAACCTCTCCAGCGAGGAGGAGGAGGAGGAGGCGGAGGAGGCGGAGGAGCAGGAGGAGCAGGAGGAGGAGAAGGAGGAGGAGGAGGAGGAGGAGGAGGAGGAGGAGGAAAAGGAGGAGGCGGAAGAGCAGGAGGAGGAGGAGGCGGATGAGGAGCAAGAGGATTTCTGGATTGCCAGGCTGATGAACCAGAAAGCCTGTCAGCGGAGAAATGGTACACAACTAGATGGATGAAAACCGGAGCTGGACCCCAAGCAGTGCAAGCAAGCGCGGACTGAGGAAAACGACACGGGCGAGAACATTCGGCACGGGCACCAATGATTAAAGTCTGGACAGTGTGAAGGGAGCCCCGCAACAGAGCGGACGGGAAACGCGTCGGACCGAAGCGCCGACCTCCGGAATCCTTTCCTACCCCCCCGACCTCTACACCAGGCAGCTGGGCCGGATGAGGAGGGAGGAGGGAGGAGAGGAGGAGGAAGAGGAGGAGGAGGAGGAGGAAGAGGAGGAGGAGGGGGAGGAGGAGGAGGAGGAGGAGGAGGGAGGAGCGTTCTTCACCCGCGGCACCCGGAAGCACCCGAGCTTCCTCGCCCCTCCCCCTTGCCGAGCTCCCTTTCTCTCGCTCTCGCTCCGGCTCTCCTCCTCCTCCCCCCGCCCTCCCCCTCTCCTCCCGGTTCGCTTCCCCCTGTCCTGCCTTCACCCCTCCTCCCTTGTGCTTCCTTCCGTCCCCGTCCTCCCTTTCTCCTTCGCCTCCCCCCCCCCTCCCTCCGTTCTCCTGCCGTGCTCCTCCCTCTTCCCTTCTCCCTCCATCTCGCCCCTTCCTTCCTCCTTCCTGACTCTCTTCCCTCCTCCCCTCTCCTGCTCCTCTCCCTCTTCCTTTTATGCCTCATCCCCCCGCCTTCCGTCTTCCTCGCTCCTCCTTCGCCCTTTTTCGGCTTCCTCTCGATTTCCTGCTTCCTCCGCGCTCGTGCCTCTTTGCTCTTGCCCCCCCCCGTATTCCAGACGTAATGTCTTTTTATTTCATCCGATGCTGCTAATCCATTCGACAATTGGCCTCGGTTGTAACGTGCCCAGTCTATCGGAGAGTGGTCGCCGACGAAAAGATGCCGACGAGAGGGAAGGATGAGGGCCTACGCTACCACATCGGGAGACTCAGGAACCGTTGAAATCCCGTAAAGGCCACCTTCGACGATGTGAACGCGTGCCAGCAGCTTGCGGATTACCTGCTCAAGAAGCTCGAGCGGGACGACCCGCTCGTGAAAGTGAAGGCGCGCCACACATTTGGGAGGGTCTTCTTTGCTGCGCCCGTTTACCCTAACATGTCCTTGTCCAGTCGAACACACACGCAGACTGTTCCGTAGATTTGCGGCGCATTCTACGCACTTTTCGTGGGTTGAACGAGAAGTCAATTCTGGGATACATCAGTTCTGTTGTCGATCCCCTGCTCGAGAATCGGTTGTTTGACAGTAGCCCCTGTGCCTCTCCCTCGTCCGGGGCGCCGCCTGCTGGGCAGGTTCTGCGCATCATCCGGCACGTCTGCGACCAGGGGAAGCCGGAGTTTCGCCGGGCAGTGCAGAAGAGGGCTGCCCACTGCCGCAGGGGGGTGGGCGGGACGGACGGATGGAACGAGGGCTTAGGGATGGAGGAGGAGGAGGAGGAGGAGGACGAGGAGGAGGAGGAGGAGGAGGAGGAGGTGAGGGGGAGGAAGCGGCGAGGAGGCGAAGGAAGAGAGGAGGAAGAGGACCACCTGTAAACCTACGGCTAATCAACGATTTTGCGATAAACCCTCGCTCTAAGTTCCCTCATCATACGCCCCACCAATGGCTCATTTCCATTGGAAGACAAAAGGTTTGAAAATCCTTGGGACGTCAACGCCGCGAATCACCGTTACTGTTGCGTCTTAACGATCCTGAATCGTGCCGGAACCCCACTCCTGGGACTAAAACTCCGCGAATCAACGTGACCGTTGCGCCCTGACATTCTGGCATCCTGCCCAAACACAGTTTTTGGCACGTTAAGCATGAGAATCTTTGAGGCGGTTTCAAACTCTTACGACGAATATGCCCGGCGCTGGGGCGAGAGCCACATTTTCAAAACTGACCGTCCTGCATCCGTAATTTTGAAGACGGATGTGCGTGGTGCTAAGGCGAGAGCCACATTTTGAAGACGGGCCGCCATTCATCGGTGAAACTCTTGCAAGCTTTCCAGACGAGTGTGTGCGGCGCTAAGGCGAGAGCCACATTTGAAAACGACCCGCTATCCATTCGCGAAACCGTTTTAAATTATTAGCTTTAGGAACATCAATGGAGAGGAAATTTCAGGCGAAACGCCTGGCCCGTCCTTTCGACGGGCCTCGGGGTGCGTCAGGGAGGAGTGATTCATAAGAAACAGGGAAGAAACAGGAGGAGGGGAGGGATGGAGGAAGAGGGGAAGAGAGGCAGGAGAAAGATAATGAAGATGGGAAGAGAGGAGGAGGAGGAGGAGGAGGCGGAGGTGGAGGAGGTGGAGGCGGAGGAGGAGGAGGCGGAGGAGGAGGAGGAGGAGAAAGAGGAGGAGGAGGAGAAGGGACAATAGTAGTAATAGCAAACATATGAATACTAACAACCTATTTTAATACGAAGGCCAGCAATAGTAATAACAATATTATTAATATCAATATGAATAATGTCAAGAGGAAGAAGACAAGCACTACTACTACTACTACTACTACTACTACTACTACTACTACTACTACTACTACTACTACTACTGTTACTACTACTACTACTACTACTGCTGCTACTACTACTACTGCTACTACTACTCCTGCTGCTGCTGCTGCTGCTACTAGTACTAGTACTAGTACTACTACTACTATACTACTACTACTACTACTAGTACTACTACTACTACTACTACTACTACTACTACTACTACTACTACTACTACTACTACTACTACTACTACTACTACTACTACTACTACTACTACTACTACTACTACTACTACTACTACTACTACTACTACTACTACTACTACTACTACTACTACTACTACTACTACTACTACTACTACTACTACTACCTACTACCTACTACCTACTACCTACTACCTACTACCTACTACCTACTACCTACTACCTACTACCTACTACCTACTACCTACTACCTACTACCTACTACCTACTACCTACTACCTACTACCTACTACCTACTGCCTACTGCCTACTACCTACTACCTACTACCTACTACCTACTACCTACTACCTACTACCTACTACCTACTACTACGACTACTACGACTACTACGACTACTATTACTACTACCACTAGTAAGAGTGCGAATCCGGAACTAATCTTAGTACACATGGTAAGTAGTAATAGTGAGGATGCGAACGTTGCAAACAATACTTCTAATAATATAATCTTCAGAAGAACCAAGGTAACGCTACTACAATTCGGAGACGAATAATGTTTAAGCATCATCGAATAGTAAGACGAATGCGAATGATAATACGACGTGTACCCATACAAATAAGACGAATACTACTACCAATCATATTAGCGATACTGCGAATGTGATGTTACGACTATTACGGACACAAGTATTAAGCGTGTTATCATTACTGATATAATGAGTAACACTCGTAGTATTAATAACACGAGTAATACTACTAATACTTAAGAGTATTAGTATTAAGGATGAATACACTAATACTAATACTAAGAATAAGAGAAAGAAGAGGAGGACATGGAGGAAGATTATGATGAGGAGGAATAGGAGGATATGGCGGAGAAGGAGGATAGGGAGTAGGAGGAGAAGAAGGAGGAGGATGAGGAGGATAGGGGGGAGAAGGATAGGGGGAATGATGATGAGGATGATGATGATGAGGAGGAGAAGGAGGAGGAAATGGAGGAGGAGGAGGAGGAGGAGGAGGAGGAGGAGGAGGAGGAGAGTCAGAGAGGGGTGAAGCGGCCCAGTCTGGACGGGGTTGGAATTAGGGGGTTGCTCTAGACGGGGTTAGGGGACGGTGTTTGGACGAACGGGCTGCCCGGGAAGAGCTGGTGTCGTCGGCGATCTCGGGCGTTCCCTCCACGGGGGAGCAAACACTGACATGAGCATGGCAGCTCGGGGGGTCCGCGCCGATCCGAGGAGTCCGCGCGGACCTCCGAATCCTCGTGTCTACGCCATTATTGGTTCCCCTGCTCCACCACTCTCTTCCTCTTCGCTTTATCCTTTCTCGTCCATCCCAGTCGCTCGTGGCTCCCCCCCTCCCCCCCTCCCTCCCCCTCTCCTCCTCCCCTCTCCCTTTCCCCCCCCTCCCGTTTGTGTAGTACGTGAAGATGAATGAGTGTTTGGATAGGTGGGCCAAAAGGGCAGAGGGTTGACGTTGCCTTCGACTTTGTTCCCTCCCCCGTTCCATCTATCGTGCTCCCTTTTGACATGGCCATCCTTATCGTTTTGGGCATATCTTTCGATTCCAGCCTCCTCGTTGCTGGCCGTAAGGCGAGTGGCAGTATAGGCGGTCTTCGCATGGATAGAGGATGTACCCCGCTGGCAAGGCCTTGTTGGCTGTGCTTTTAGTTCTTGATACCTTTACAAGTCCGTGCGATTGTGTGCAATGACTTGTAGGAGTCATGCCCGCTCCCGTTCAGTTGCGGGCTGGCAATTTTCGGCTATGTGTGCATGTCTACGACGAGGCATTCGGCAGCTTTGAAGCCAGAGTGCAGGGAAGGGAATGCTTATGCGCGTGGGGAGTACGCAGACGGACTGCATGGCCTGCAGGCTGACTTGGTCAAGGCGTGCCTGCAGTACCGAGGCAAACCTGATCCGTTGAAGGGCGACGCCCCGAACAAAGCGGTCCCAGAGCCCTTTCTGCCATGAGTCCGTCTTGCTCTGCGGCTTTCTCCTGTCAGTTGTGGAGCCGATTCGGATGCCACGTCAGGGAAAGAAGCCGCGATCGTATGCATGGATCCCAGGGATTGGCACGATGGAGTGGCGGAGATGTCGGGCTGGTTGTGCTGGTCCAGGAGAGATGCGAGCACCAGGAGTGGCAGGGGGGCGGTAGCGGCGAGGGCGGAGCGAAAATCAGCCGCGACGGGGGTCGGGGAAAGGCATGGGGACGAGAGGAGGGGACGGGATGCGATGGGAGGAGAAATGAAGGGAGGGACGACTTACAGAGTGGATGTGGAGGGGAGGATCGGAAGAGAGAGGACGACGACGTGGCCACAGCGGCGATGGCGACGAGAGGGCGCTGAGAGGCGCCGACGGTGGGCTGTGCGGCGAGGTCCGGGACGAGGCCGACACCGCCGTGAAGTCCGTGTTCAGCTCCGACAGCAACACGAACGCGTGCGCGCCAAGCCCTCTGCCTTCGGCCGCAGCCCCCTCCTCCTCCTCCTCCTCCTCCTACTTCTTCCTATCCTCCTCCTCCTCCTTCTCCTCCTCCCTATCCTCAACCTCCCTGTCCTCCTCCTCTTCCCTGTCCTCCTCCTCCTCCTCCTCCTCTTCCTCCTCCTCCTCCTCCTCCTCGGTGGACCGCTTTCAAAATACATTTTTGTTGCGGTTGTTGTGTATATCTACATATTCGTTTCAAACGTTTCAACGAGCTTCATGTATTGAGGGCGGGTCGTTTTCAAACAGTGGTTCCCTTAGCGCCGCCCACGTTCGTCTAACAGAATTGGAGGAGCTTCGCGGATGGAGGGCGGCTCCTTTTCAAAATGTGGCTCTCCTCCACCGCTCCGCGCACATCCATTTGAAGAATTGCAGAAGTTTCGCGGATGGTGGGCGGCTCATTTTTGAAATGTGGCTCTCGCTTTAGCGCCGCGCAGTTCCGTTTGAAGAGTTTACAGCTGTTTCAGATCTGATCATGGTTCACGTAACAGGAATGCTTGGGCACGATGTCGGACTGTCACGCGGCAGCAGTTCTTCAGATTCGCGGTGATTGGTGCTGTGGCATGGTTCATGACCATCAAGGCGCGAGAGTAACGGTGATTCGCGGCGTTGAAGTCCCAGAAATGGTATTCTGGCGTATTTCGGGATTTCAAACGATTGTCCTCCAACGGGGACATGGCCCTATGAAAAGGGAGCTTGGAGGGAGGGCTTATTACAATATCGTTGCTGATTGGGTTTGCAGTGGTCCTCCTCCTCCTCGTCTTCCTCGTCTTTTTCTTCCTCCTCCTCCTCCTCCGCCTCCTCCCCTTCCTCGTTCTCACTCCTCCTCCCACTCCCCCTTCCCTCCCTGCCCCGCCTCCCGCGCCATCGTGTCGCAGCCCAGGTACGGCATGGCCCAGGGGGCCGGGCCGAAGATGCAGGCGCGCGGTTTGCTGCCTCCTCGGCGATGATCGGGCCGGCTGTGGCTCCAGTTTCGAAGTGCAGGAGTCGCGCTTGGGTGGCCTTGCCGCTCCTCGCTCCCCTCCCTCCTCCCATGCCCCCTCCGCTGTGCCCGCTTCCGCGCTCCCTCCAGGCTCCCTCCCTGCTTTCCCTCCTCCCTGCTCTGTCCTCCATGCTTCCTCCTCGCATGCTCCCTCCTCCATGCTCCCTCCTCCATGCTCCTTCCATGCTCCTCCCTCCTCCCTGGTGCTACCTCCCGTGCTCCCTCCCCCCTGCTTCCCAGACCCCGCTAGAGCCGCTTGAACCGCAAGGGCCCCCGACATCCCTCCTCGTTTTCTCCTCCGTCCTCCATCCGTCTCCTGTCCTCCCTCGCCTTCTGGCCCTCTCCTGGAGTGCGTTCTGAACATGATCCCGAGGACTGGTCCATCCGTGGCGACGAGGCTTCGGAGGCGGCGGGCGATATCTCCTCCTCTTCCTCCTCCTCTTCTTTTCTCCCCCTCTCTCATTCCTCCTCCTCCTCTTCCTCCTCTTCTCTCCTCTTCTCTTCTCCTCTTCTCATCCTCTTTCCATCTTTTCCTCTCTCATAGTTTTTTCATCCTTCACCTCCCTCAGTACTCTTCCACTCCTCATGCGTCTTCTCCTCGTCGTCGTCGTCGCACTCCTTTTCCGCGTCCCTCTTGCTGGGGTTAGTAGGCTGTCTTACGGCATTGGGGAGGAGGGCGGAAGAGGGATGGTCGTGGAAGGAGACGGGTGAGGATCATTATGACAGGGGGGCATCTCATACGGAACGGGAGAAAGTTTGGGTAGAGGAGGATGAGGGGGAGAAGGCGGATGATAGAGACACTGGAGGAACGCGCGCGCATAGGCACAGCAGCAAGGATGGCGCCGGCGCTACAATGCATTAGTTTGAGTTGCGACACTCCCTTCGTCCGTGCTGCCGCTGCGGCTGCGGCTGCTGCTGCTGCTGCTGCTGTCGTGCCGCCTCCTCTGCAGACGTCGCCATGGCTTTCCCTGACCTCAGTCTCGTTTAACCGACCCGCATCCCCATCACCATCTCCTGCGAGACCCCCACCAAGTTACCCCCCGCAGTTGGGGATGCACCCCTCGAAGCCTGAAGGGAGCGGCCCATCGCCCCATCAGGGGGGGGTAAAGCGGCCAGTGGGGCCCAGGCCACGCCGCTGGGGATACGGATCGGATGAACGATGCTCAGATGGGGGTCCAGCGCGAATCCTAGGACTCCGCGCGGACTTCGGTTCTCCTCCTCCTCCCCCACCTCCCCCACCTCCTCCTCCTCCTCCCCCTCCTCCTCCTCCTCCCCTCCTCCCCTCCCTCCCTCCTCCTCTCCTCCTCCTCCTCCTCCTCCTACTCCTCCCCCTCCCTCCTCCCCCTCCTCCTCCCCCTCCCACCAGTTTGATGATGCTCATGACCTGCGGACGTCGTGAACGCACAGCAGCGGCGAGCTTTCTTGCCCCCCGTGTCGGCAGGAGGCCTGGGCGGCTCAGGGCCCGATCCTGCAGGAGGAGGGGAGGAGGAGGAGAGAGGAGGAGGAGGGAGGAGGAGGAGGAGGAGGAGGAGGGTGAGGAGGAGGAGGAGGAGGAGGAGGGAGGAGGAGGAGGAGGAGGAGGAGGAGGAGGAGGAGGAGGAGGAGGAGGAGGAGGAGAGGGACACTCTTGGGGCCTCCCGGGAGCTTCCCGGGAGCCTCTTGGAGGCATCTTGGGTCGATAGTTTTGTTTTCTGTGCATGCACGTGCATCTACGAACATATGCCGATACATATGCATGGTTTTGTGATCTCTCACGATGTCGGAGGCATGGCCGACCCATTGCCGCTTCCAGTGCGTTTCATGGCCCTCGGTCTCAGGGCTTCGGCAGCGACTCAGCTGATGGTGGCGCAGGCTGTGATCGCGCCCCTTTTTCTTCGATATTGGCTGGCATGCCGCTCGAAGTCTGCTTGTGCATAGCCCATTCACGTGTATGAGGTATCGATGAGGAGCTGGGCTCTCACATCTCTCAGAATCTAGGCGAAGGCTGGTAAACCCGTAGCTGCTAAAACGGAGCTCTGGGACATTGTTCCCGGAAAGGGCGCCGGCCCAGGGTTCTCTTTTAGTAGGTAAACCTGTCCCCCGGTGCCAACTTGAAGGAGGCCGGCGAATTTTTTCCCTGATAAATATCGAGGTCGAAGGAGGCCGGCGAATTAAAATTTGAGGATGTCTCGAGCGAAACGCTTGTTTTCAGAATTTGTTTGAGATGTCCGAGCGAAACGCTGGTTTTGCAGAGTTGGGGATGTCTCGAGCGAAACGCTTGTTTTCAGAATTTGTGAGGATGTCTCAAGCGAACGCTGGTTTTGCAGAGCGACCGCGACGCGGAAAAGCGCCCCGCGCGAAGGAATTTCGATGATGTCTCGACTAATTCGTTTGCTTTTGTACGATTTCCTGGAATTTTGGCAGGATGTCTCGAGCGAAATGCACGACCCCACCCTAGCACGACCATACCCAGCACGACCACACCCCAGCACGACCAGACCCCAGCACGACCCCACCCAAGCACGACCCCACCCCAGCACGACCATACCCCAGCACGACCACACCCCAGCACGACCCGACCCCAGCACGACCCTACCCCAGCAAGACCACACCCCAGCACGACCACACCCCAGCACGACCTCACCACAGCACGACCACACCCCAGCACGATCACTCCCCAGCACGACCACGCCCCAGCACGACCACTCCCCAGCACGACCACCTCCCAGCACGACACCCCCAGCACCCACCCCCCAGCACGACCACCCCCAGCACGGACACACCCAGCACGACCATCCAGCCACGACACACCCCAGCACGACAACACCCAGCACGACCCACACCCTGCACAGACGACCCTCACCCCCGCACAACCGGATCGATAAATCAATGGTGCGGAACTCCCAGGCTCGAACCAACGCCAGCACGACCCCACCAGACCCGGACCCACCCAGCACGGACACGCCCAGCACGACCACACCCCAGCACGACCACACGCAGCACCGACCCCACCCAGCACGACCCCACCCCCAAGCACGACCCACCTAGCACGACCACCCACCCCAGACGACCAGCACCCCAAGCACGACCACACCCAGCTCGACCACTCTCCCAGCACGACCCCCACCCAGCACGACACACCCCAGCCCGACACGACCACACCCAGCACGACCACACCCCAGCACGACCCCACCCCAGCACGACCCCACCACAGCACGACCACCCCCCAGCACGACCACACCCCAGCACGACCACACCCCCGCACGACCCCACCCCAGCAAGACCACACCCCAGCACGACCACACCCCAGCACGACCTCACCACAGCACGACCACACCCCAGCACGACCACGCCAGCACGACCACGCCCCAGCACGACCACGCCCCAGCACGACCACCCCCCAGCACGACCACCCCCCCAGCACGACCACCCCCCAGCACGACCACGCCCCAGCACGACCACGCCCCAGCACGACCACCCCCCAGCACGACCACACCGCCTTGGTTGAGCTGGTTGCCCTGTCGTCGTCTGGAATGTTTCGTGGGGTGTCTCGTGGAATGTTCGCGGGGTGTTTCGTGGAATGGTTTCGTGGGTGTCTCGTGAAATGTCCGTGGTTGTGTCTCGTGGAAGTTTCGTGAAGTGGTCTCGTGGGATGTTTCGTGAGGTGGTTTTGCCAGTTGAGGTATCGTGGAAAACGGTCCATGCTCCACATGTCTATATCCCTTTCCGGGTCGTGGGTCTCATGTTTTTTCCCGGAAAGGGCCTGGGCCCAGGGTTCTCTTTTAGTTGGTAAACCTAATCCACCGGTGCCTGCTTGAGGGAGGCCGGCGAATTTTTTCCCTGATAAATAACGAGGTCGAAGGAGGCCGGCGAATTAAAATTTGAGGATGTCTCGAGCGAAACGCTTGTTTTTGAAATCCCGATCGATAAATCACAGTGTGCGGGACACTTTTTCGTGTGTTGAGGATGTCTCGAGCGAAACGCTTGCTCCGCAGAGTTTGCCGAGGATGTCTCGAGCGAAACGCTTGTTTTGCAGAGCCGACCGCGACGAGGAAAAGCGCCCCGCGCGAAGGAATTTCGATGATGTCTCGACTAATTCGTTTGTTTTTGTACGATTTCCTGGAATTTTGGCAGGATGTCTCGAGCGAACTGCACGACCCCACCCTAGCACGACCATACCCCAGCACGACCACACCCCAGCACGACCAGACCCCAGCACGACCCCACCCCAGCACGACCCCACCCCAGCACGACCATACCCCAGCACGACCACACCCCAGCACGACCCGACCCCAGCACGACCCCTACCCGCAAGACCAACCCAGCACGACAAACACCAGACAACACACCCTAGCAGACCCCACCGCTCGGACCACGCCCCAGCACGCCACGCCCAGCACGACCCGCCCAGCACGGGACCACCCCCCAGGCACGACCACACCCCAGCACGACCACACCCCAGCACGACCACACCCCAGCACGACCACACCCCAGCACGACCACGCCCCAGCACGACCACACCCCAGCAAGACCACACCCCAGCACGACCACACCCCAGCACGACCACACCCCAGCACGACCACACCCTAGCAAGACCACACCCCAGCACGACCACACCCCAGCACGACCTCACCACAGCACGACCCCACCCCAGCACGACCACGCCCCAGCACGACCACGCCCCAGCACGACCACGCCCCAGCACGACCACCCCCCAGCACGACCACCCCCCGAGCACGACCACACCCCAGCACGACCACCCCCCAGCACGACCACACCCCAGCACGACCACTCCCCAGCACGACCACACCGCCTTGGTTGAGTGGTTGCCTGTCGTCGTGGAATGTTTCGTGGGGTGTCTCGTGGAATGTTTCGCGGGGTGTCTCCTGGAATGTTTCGTGAGGTGTCTTGCGGAATGTTTCGTGAGGTGTCTCGTGGGATGTTTCGTGAGGTGTCTCGTGGGATGTTTCGTGAGGTGTTGCCCCGTTGGGTATCGTGAAAACGTGCCCATGCTCCACATGTCTATATCCCTTTCCGGGTTCGTGGGTCCATCATGTTTTTCTTCCGGGAAGCAGCCCGTTTCCTATTTTGTGCGTTGATTTTTCTTCCGGAATCTGTTTTTCCCGGAAAGGGCTCCGGCCCAGGGTTCTCTTTTAGTGGGTAAACCTGTCCCCCGGTGCCAACTTGAAGGAGGCCGGCGAATTTTTTCCCTGATAAATATCGAGGTCGAAGGAGGCCGGCGAATTAAAATTTGAGGATGTCTCGAGCGAAACGCTTGTTTTTGAAATCCCGATCGATAAATCACAGGGTGCGGGCCACTTTTTCGTGTGTTGAGGATGTCTCGAGCGACTTTTCCCGGAAAGGGCTTAAGCCCAGGGTTCTCTTTTAGTGGGTAAACCTGTCCCCTGGTGCCTGCTTGAAGGAGGCCGGCGAATTTTTTCCCTGATAAATAACGAGGTCGAAGGAGGCCGGCGAATTAAAATTTGAGGATGTCTCGAGCGAAACGCTTGTTTTTCAGAATTTGTTGAGGATGTCTCGAGCGAAACGCTGGTTTGCAGAGTTGGATGTCTCGAATCGAAACGCTTGGTTTCGAATTTGTTGAGGACATGTCTCGAGCGAAATCGCTGGTTTTGGGCAGAGCCGACCGCGACACGGAAAAGCCGCTCCTCGCGCGCAGTAATTCCGAGGATTTCTCGCGCGTGCCAGTGCGTCCCCAGCACGACCACACCCCAGCACGACCAACACCCCAGCACGACCCCCCCACCCCAGCACGACCCACCCCAGCAACGACCACGCCCCAGCACGACCACACCCCCAGCACGACCACACCCCATCACGACGCCCACCCCAGCACGACCTCCACCCCATGCACGACCACACCCCAGCACGACACACCCCAGCAACCACCACCCCAGCACGACGCACTACCCGAGCACGACCCCAACCCCACTCGACCACACCCCCGCACGACCACACCCCAGCACGACCCACCCCCAGCACGACCACACCCCAGCACGACCCGACCCCAGCACGACCCTACCCCAGCAAGACCACACCCCAGCACGACCACACCCCAGCACGACCACACCCCAGCACGACCCCACCCCAGCACGACCACGCACCAGCACGACCACGCCCCAGCACGACCACGCCCCAGCACGACCACCCCCCAGCACGACCACCCCCCCAGCACGACCACGCCCCAGCACGACCACCCCCCAGCACGACCACTCCCCAGCACGACCACTCCCCAGCACGACCACACCGCCGTGGTTGAGTGGTTGCCTGTCGTCGTGGAATGTTTCGTGGGGTGTCTCGTGGAATGTTTCGCGGTGTGTCTCGTGGAATGTTTCGTGAGGTGTCTCGTGGAATGTTTCGTGAGGTGTCTCGTGGGATGTTTCGTGAAGTGTCTCGTGGGATGTTTCGTGGGGGTTGCCCCGTTGGGTATCGTGAAACGTGACCATGCTGCACTGTCTATATCCCTTTCCCCGGTTTCGTGGTTCCATCATGCTCGTTGTTGAGGGATGTCTCGAGCGAAACGCTTGCTCCCGCAGAGTTTGCCGAGGATGTCTCGAGCGAAACGCTTGTTTTGCAGAGCCGACCGCGACGCGGAAAAGCGCCCCGCGCGAAGGAATTTCGATGATGTCTCGACTATTCCTTTGTTTTTGTACGATTTCCTGGAATTTTGGCAGGATGTCTCGAGCGAAATGCACGACCCCACCCTAGCACGACCATACCCCAGCACGACCACACCCCAGCACGACCAGACCCCAGCACGACCCCACCCCAGCACGACCCCACCCCAGCACGACATACCCCAGCACGACCACACCCCAGCACGACCCGACCCCAGCACGACCCTACCCCAGCAAGACCACACCCCAGCACGACCACACCCCAGCACGACCTCACCACAGCACGACCACACCCCAGCACTACCACGCCCCAGCACGACCACGCCCCAGCACGACCACGCCCCAGCACGACCACGCCCCAGCACGACCACCCCCCAGCACGACCACCCCCCCAGCACGACCACCCCCCATCACGACCACCCCCCAGCACGACCACACCCCAGCACGACCACTCCCCAGCACGACCACACCCCAGCACGACCACACCCCAGCACGACCACACCCAGTCGCACCCCCGTGGAATGTTTCGTTGCGTGTCTGGTTGAGTGGTTGCCTGTTCGTGGGGTGTCTCGTGGAATGTTTCAAAGGGTGTCTCGTGGAATGTTTCGTGAGGTGTCTCGTGGAATGTTTCGTGAGGTGTCTCGTGGGATGTTTCGCGGGGTGTCTCGTGGGATGTTTCGTGAGATGTCGCCCAGTTGGGTATCGTGAAAACGTGACCATGCTGCACATGTCTTTATCCCTTTCCGGGTTCGTGGGTCCATCATGTTTTTCTCTTGGGAAGACCGTTTTAGCAGCCACGGACTTGCCAACCTTCGCCCAGCTCCCGAATCTCACAGTCTGTCAGCATCCGCCCTCTCATTGTCGGGGGTTGCACATGCCGTCGTGGTGCCAGCTGGCATGTCGCTCGAAGTCTGCTTTGAGGTATCGATGAGGAGCTGGGCTCTCACATCTCACAGTCTGTCAGCATCCGCCCTCTCGTGGTCGCACATGCCGTTGTGCGCGGTTGCGCGCTCCCGTTTCTGTTCTTCCGCCAGCGTGCGTGCGTGCGTGCGTCACCTGGCCAGCGGTACGAGGAGGATGAGGATGAGGAGGAGGAGGAGGTGGAGGAGCAGGAGGAGGAGGAGGAGGAGGAGGAGGAGGAGGAGGAGGAGGAGGAGGGAGGGAGGAGTGGAGAGGAGGAGGAAGAGGAGGAGGGAGGAGGAGGATGATGAGGAGACAGGAGGAGGCAGGAGGAGGAGGAGGAGGAGGAGGAGGAGGAGGAGAGAGGAGAGAGGCGAGAGGCGAGAGGCGAGCGCCTGCCTCCACCGTTGGGTCCACTGTCGAGGGTAACGGTTCTCTCCGCGCCCCCGCCACATGTGGCTCGGTGGTTGCGAGCATGTCCTGCCTCTGCTCATCGAGGATCAACGAACCCCGAAGCATAATGACAGAGTGAAGACGTGACCTTACTTAGGTCCCCGTCTTTGCATCAGGGATACTATCTCCAGGCTGCTTGGTCTGACACACGTGCAGAACAAGACCCTCTACCCTACTGTTTTCGGACTTCCCAACTTAGGTTCCCTTCTAAGAAGGGTTAGGAGTATTTCTATTTCATCGCTTCGCTCATTCCGCCGGCCCGTATTGTGCCCTCGCTGGCGTTTGGGCTTTTGGGGGCCTTTGGGGGTCCTCGTTGGGGGTTTCTTGGGGGCCTCGTGGGTTTCTGTTGGAGCCTCTTTGGGGTTCCTCTGAGCTCCTTTGGGAGCATTTGGGAGCATCTTGGGGCTTTGGGCGCCGCTTGGGGCCGAGGGCTCGATATGTCCGTTCCGGTTCCCACTTTGGGGCCATCTTGGGCCGTGTCGGAGGCCTCTTGGGCGGTCTCACCCTCTTGGGGCACAAAGCTCAAGTTTTCGGTTCGTGGTCCCTCTCTTGGGCCCCTCTTGGGGCCGTCTTGGGGCTCTCTTGGGCCGTCTTGGTGCCTCTTGGGCCGTCTCGGGGCCTTCTTGGGCCGTCTTGGGGCCTTCTTGGGGGCCTCTTGGGCCGTCTTGGGGCGCTCTTGGGGGCCTCTTGGGCTGTCTTGGAGCGTCGGAAAGGCGAAAAGGCGAGGAAGCCAAAAACTTTCAAAAATCTAAGAAAATCAATGATTTTTGTATCTTGGGGCTCCGTTTTGGAGCGTTTTGGGGTCTCTTTCGGGCCTCCTGGCGCCTCTTGGGGCCTCTTGGGGCGTCCTGGATGTCTCTTGGAGCGGAAGGCTCGGATTTTCGGTTCGTGGTCTCCATCTTGGGCTCCTCTTGGGGCCCTCTTGGGCCGTCTTGGGCGCTTTTTGGGCTGTCTTGAAGCTCTCTTGGGCGGTCTTGGGGCTCTCTTGGGGGCCTCTTGGGCCGTCTTGGGGTGGTCTGGGGGCTTCTTGGGGGCCTCTTGGGCCGTCTTGGAGTGTCGGAAACGCGAAAAGGCGAGGAAGCCAAAAAACTTCAGAAAACTAATGGAAATCACTGAGTTTTGCCTCTTGGGGCTCCGTTTTGGAGCGTTTTGGGGTCTCTTTCGGGCCTCTTGGCGCCTCTTGGGGCCTCTTGGGGGCCTCTTGGGGCGTCCTGGAGGCCTTTTGACGCGGAAGGCTCGGATTTTCGGTTCGTGGTCTCCGTCTTGGGCCCCTCTTGGGGCCCTCTTGGGGCCCTCTTGGGCTCCTTTTAGGCTGTCTTGGGGCCCTCTTGGGCGGTCTTGGGGCTCTCTTGGGGGCCTCCTGGGCCGTCTTGGGGTGGTCTTGGGGGCCTCTTGGGCCGTCTTGGAGCGTCGGAAAGGCGAAAAGGCGAGGAAGCCAAAAACCTTCAAAAACCTAAGGAAAATCATTGATTTTTGCCTCTTGGGGCTCTCTTGGGAAGGATCGGGGCTCTCTTGGGACGTCTTGGAGGCCTCTTGGGCCGTCTTGACGCCGTGTTGGGCGTCTTGGGCCGATCGTTCGGTGATTCGGAGCCCTCTTGGACCGTCTTGGGGGCCTCTTTTGGCCCTCTTGGCGCGCTCCGGGGGGCGTGGAAGGCCGCACCCAGGAGGGAAACCATCTCTGAGTAATAGCTCCCGGGCTTCGGGCGGGGTACTTTTCGCCGGGGGACCCCCAGGGGCCGGAGATCTTAGCACGCCTCTGGCCCGTTGGGCCGGCGAATTGCTTCCCATTCGCTGTCCACTCGACTGGAGTCATCTGCGCGTCGGAGGAAACATTGTGTGTGCATCCGTGCGTCACTGTGTTGGGCCATTTTTCCCGGAAAGGGCTCCGGCCCAGGGTTCTCTTTTAGTGGGTAAACCTGTCCCCCGGTGCCAACTTGAAGGAGGCCGGCGAATTTTTTCCCTGATAAATATCGAGGTCGAAGGAGGCCGGCGAATTAAAATTTGAGGATGTCTCGAGCGAAACGCTTGTTTTTGAAATCCCGATCGATAAATCAATCAGGTGCGGGCCACTTTTTTCGTGTGTTGAGGATGTTCGAGCGAAACGCTGCTCCGCAGAGTTTGCCGAGGATGTCTCGACGAAACGCTTGTTTTTTGCAGAACCCGACCGCGAACGCGAAAAAGCGCTCCGCGCGAAGGAATTTCGATGATGGTCTCGACTAATTCTTGTTTTGTCAGGATTTTCACTGAATTTTTGGCAGGATGTCTCCGAGCGAAATGCACGACCCCACCCTAGCACGACCATACCCCAGCACGACCACACCCCATCACGGACTAGACCCCAGCACCGACCCACCCCAGCACGACCCCACACCCAAGCACGACCTACCCCAGCACGACCACAACCCCGCAGACCCGACCCAGCACGACCCTACCCCAGCAATGACCACACCCCATCACGACCACACCCCGCAACGACCTCACCACAGCACGCCACACCCCAGCACGACCCGCCCAGCCGACCACGACCCGCAGACCACGCCCCAGCACGACCACGCCCCAGCACGACCACGCCCCAGCACGACCACCCCCAGCACGACCACCCCCCCAGCACGACCACCCCCCAGCACGACCACCCCCCAGCACGACCACACCCCAGCACGACCACACCCCAGCACGACCACACCCCACCACGATCACACCCCACCACGACCACACCCCAGCACGACCACCCCCAGCACGACCCCACCGCCAGCACGACCACGAACCCGCACGACCACACCCCAACGCACGACCACACCCCAACACTACCAAGACACCCCACCACGATCACACCCCACCACGACCACACCCCATCACGACCCGATCGATTGAATCACAGGGTGCGGAAACCACCCAGCACGACTCACATTGTGGCACCCCAGCACGACCCCACCCCAGCACGACCCCACCCCCCAGCACGCCACGCCCCTACACGAAACCACACCCTCACGATCACCACACCCCAGCACGACCCCCACCCATCACACCACACCCCAGCACGACCACACCCCAGCACGACCTCACCACAGCACGACCACACCCCAGCACGACCACGCCCCAGCACGACCACGCCCCAGCACGACCACGCCCCAGCACGACCACGCCCCAGCACGACCACCCCCCAGCACGACCACACCCCAGCACGACCACACCCCAGCACGACCCCACCTCAGCACGACCCCACCTTAGCAAGACCACACCCCAGCACGACCACACCCCAGCACGACCTCACCACAGCACGACCACACCCCAGCACGACCACGCCCCAGCACGACCACGCCCCAGCACGACCACGCCCCAGCACGACCGCGCCCCAGCACAACCACCCCCCAGCACGACCACCCCCCCAGCACGACCACGCCCCAGCACGACCACCCCCCAGCACGACCACTCCCCAGCACGACCACTCCCCAGCACGACCACACCGCCTTGGTTGAGTGGTTGCCTGTCGTCGTGGAATGTTTCGTGGGGTGTCTCGTGAATGTTTCGCGGGGTGTCTCCTGGAATGTTTCGTGAGGTGTCTCGCGGAATGTTTCGTGAGGTGTCTCGTGGGATGTTTCGTGAGGTGTCTCGTGGGATGTTTCGTGAGGTGTTGCCCCGTTGGGTATCGTGAAAACGTGCCCATGCTCCACATGTCTATATCCCTTTCCGGGTTCGTGGGTCCATCATGTTTCATGCAGCAGCGCCCTCATGCTGCTATTACGCTTTGCGTGCCCGTGCGCACGACAAGCTGCACGTCTCGAGCATTCGCCTGCACTGGTACACAGGTGCGCGTTCAGGCGCGCACTGGAAGCGAAGTGATTGTGATTTGCTGTCATAGTCATGGCGGCGCAGCTTTGTTCGTGAATACGTTTGTGTACCGCTTCAGCAGCCTCATCGTCTTTTCTATTCGTAGTTTCTTCTGCCATGTGAGCGACGCCAAGAAACGGGGTCGTCTTCACCGACATTGGCGCGTAAGCTGCCCGCGTAAGGTCGCGCGTGAGCGCCCTCGTCTCCACTGTGTCGTGCCGCGCTGCCGGCCCGCGTGAGCCGTGGCGTAAGGTCGAAATGCCATCTCGCGTAAGACACGTTTTTGATCGTCGTTCGTGTGTCGCAAAACAGCTCCTCCTCCTCCTCCTCCTCCTCCTCCTCCACAGGTGGTGGCGGGGGCTATGGCGGAAGCGGCTTTGGCGGCGGTGGCTGCTCTGGTTTCGGGAGCAGCAGCAACACCTACGGCGGCCGAGGGCCTACCTCCTTCGGACCGCCGAGCTCCGCTGTCCTGCTTTTTGGGTGGCGTGGAGTGCGCGTCGCGCACAGAGCCGGCGGCGAGCGAGGGGGGGAAGTGGGAAGGAGAAGGCCGTCTCGGAAGGCGGCGGGACTTCTCAGCTGCCCTCGCGCCGTCTGAGAGGTTTTCTGCGTCTCCGGGGAAGGCGTATCTCGCTCCCCCCCCGTGCTCGCCGCCGAATGGAAGCATCAGGACAGGTCATGGGAGAAGTTAGCGAAAGAGTCTGGCGAGATTGAAATGTCACTTCTATGCAGTAGGCGTCGGATCAGCACATGTTCCCAGCTTCCGCGGAGATCCATGGGAAACCGCATCATCAGGAGCTATATTCCCATCCATCCCCGCTCGCTCCGTGTCGTCTGAGTTTGCAGCACGCTGGGCTATAATCTGATTGGTTCGATCAGCTATTGCGAAGGCCTTACGGCCCGTGCCGCCGACCCTGACGGCTGGACCTCCCCCGGGACCCCCGCTGGCGCCACCCTCCGGGACCCGCTGGGATCCCCGGGGGGGGGGGGGGGCGGTATTCGACTCGACGTAAGAGTGACCTTTCGCGGGAGTGACCTTTGGTGCGGGCACAGATGGGCCCCCAGGTGGCTGAAAACGAAGCAGGAGCAGCGGCTCGCGCGCCCAGGTGTGGTCTCCCCGCGGCCCCCCCAAAAGCCGCACACGAAAGGTCACCCTTACCCAGGGTCACTCTTGCGTATAGCCGAGGTATTCTGACATGGGAACCCCCCATCACCACAAGCGGGACCTCCCCCGGGCCCCCGCCGGCGACCCGCCCGGACGGGTGTGGTGTCCCTTGCCCCCCCCCCCCTCCTTGCCCCCCCTTCCGCACCCCCCTCCTGCCCCCCCCCCCCTGCAGGGGAAACAGGGGAGGGAATCGACTCAACTACGACGTGTCTTTTCTCTGTTCGTTCCCTCTTCTCTCGAGACGGGCGACGACGACGAGGACGACGGCAGCGTCTCACAGACGCCGAAGGGTCGGCGGCTTCCAGTGTCCCAGGCCCCCGACGCCGTGTGCTTTCTCAACGTCGACCCCGAGAGGTCTTCAGGAGGGGGAAAAACACACAGACACAATTAATCGTCCACTCCCAGGAAAATGTAGGAAAAGATGGGAAGTGGGGGGGAAGACAAAAATCCAAAAAATATGGGAAAGTATGGGGAATAATTTTATTTGTGTGTATCTATTTGTGTGTCCTGGGGCCTCTTCAGGTCGGGACCCCTTCCCCCGGACCAGTTTTTCATCCCGAGACGTCTCTTGACGGTCCCGGGACCCGGCGAGGGCCCCCGGAAGCCGAAGACGCCCCGAATTTGCCGCTCCAGCGTGGGATCTCCGGGTCTCGTCCGGCGCCCTGCTGTCGCCCGGAGGCCGAACACATAGCGAGACCCCCCCCGTCGTGAGCTTTTCACAGAGCGAGGGGGTCTCGGGTACTCCAGATGTCGTAATTTGGAGTACCCGAGAGGAGGAGGAGGAGGAGGAGGAGGAGGAGGAGGTAGAAGAGGAGGAGGAGGAGGAGGAGGAAGGAGGGGAGGAGGAGGAGGGGAGAGGAGGAGGAGGAGGGAGGAGGAGGAGGAGGAGGAGAGGAGGAGGAGGAGGAGGAGGAGGAGGAGAGGAGGAGGAGGAGGAGGACGCAGAGGAAGGAGGAGGAGGAGGAGGAGGAGGAGGAGGAGGAGGAGGAGGGGAGGGGAGGGAGGATGAGGGAGAGGAGGAGGGGAGGGGAGGAGGAGGGAGGAGGAGGAGGAGGAGGAGGAGGAGGAGGAGGAGGAGGAGGAGGAGGAGGAGGAGGAGGAGGAGGAGGAGTGTAAACCCAAGAGCCATCAACGATGTTGGAATACACCCTCCCTCCAGGCTCCCTCTTCATAGGCCCCATACAACGGTTCATTTCCATGAAGGATTTGCTTCGTTGGAAGACAACCGTTTGAAGACACGGAAGCATACCAACATGTTGTTCTCGGGATTCTAACGCCTTGGATCAACCTGACTGTTGCGTCTTGACGATCCTGGATCGTGCCAGAAGGCCGTTCTTGGGATTTCAACACCGCGAGTCACCATAATCTTTCCCAAACACAATTTCTGGTACGTTGATCGTGGGATTCTGTGGGACACTTACAATTTTTCCCGGAAAGGGCGCGGGCCCAGGGTTCTCTTTTAGTAGGTAAACCTAGTCCCCCGGTGCCTGCTTGAGGGAGGCCGGCGAATTTTTTCCCTGATAAATAACGAGGTCGAAGGAGGCCGGCGAATTAAAATTTGAGGATGTCTCGAGCGAAACGCTTGTTTTTGAAATCCCGATCGATAAATCACAGGGTGCGGGCCACTTTTTCGTGTGTTGAGGATGTCTCGAGCGAAACGCTTGCTCCGCAGAGATTGCCGAGGATGTCTCGAGCGAAACGCTTGTTTTGCAGAGCCGACCGCGACGCGGAAAAGCGCCCCGCGCGAAGGAAATTCGATGATGTCTCGACTAATTCGTTTGTTTTTGTACGATTTCCTGGAATTTTGGCAGGATGTCTCGAGCGAAATGCACGACCCCACCCTAGCACGACCATACCCCAGCACGACCACACCCCAGCACGACCAGACCCCAGCACGACCCCACCCCAGCACGACCCCACCCAGCACGACCATACCCCAGCACGACCACACCCCAGCACGACCCGACCCCAGCACGACCCTACCCCAGCAAGACCACACCCCAGCACGACCACACCCCAGCACGACCTCACCACAGCACGACCACACCCCAGCACGACCACGCCCCAGCACGACCACGCCCCAGCACGACCACGCCCCAGCACGACCACCCCCTAGCACGACCACCCCCCCAGCACGACCACCCCCCAGCACGACCACCCCCCAGCACGACCACACCCCAGCACGACCACTCCCCAGCACGACCACACCCCAGCACGACCACACCCCAGCACGACCACACCCCAGCACGACCACACCCCAGCACGACCACTCCCCAGCATGACCACACCCCAGCACGACCACACCCCAGCACGACCACTCCCCAGCACGACCCCACCCCAGCACGACCCCACCCTAGCACGACCACACCCCAGCACGACCACACCCCAGCTCGACCCCACCCCAGCACGATCACACCCCAGCACGACCCCACCCCAGCAAGACCACACCCCAGCACGACCGCACCCCAGCACGACCTTACCACAGCACGACCACACCCCAGCACGACCACGCCCCAGCACGACCACGCCCCAGCACGACCACGCCCCAGCACGACCACGCCCCAGCACGACCACGCCCCAGCACGACCACGCCCCAGCACGACCACCCCACAGCACGACCACCCCCCCAGCACGACCACCCCCCAGCACGACCACCCCCCAGCACGACCACACCCCAGCACGACCACTCCCCAGCACGACCACACCGCCTTGGTTGAGTGGATGCCTGTCGTCGTGGAATGTTTCGTGGGGTGTCTCGTGGAATGTTTCGCGGGGTGTCTCGTGAAATGTTTCGTGAGGTGTCTCGTGGAATGTTTCGTGAGGTGTCTCGTGGGCTGTTTCGTGAGGTGTCTCGTGGGATGTTTCGTGAGGTGTTGCCCAGTTGGGTATCATGAAAACGTGTCCATGCTCCACATGTCTATATCCCTTTCCGGGTTCGTGGGTCCATCATGTTCTGAACGAATGTGCGTGGCGCCACGGCGAGAGCCACATTTGGAAAAGGAGCCGCCTTAAATCCATGGAATTCCTGCAATTGTTTGGAACGAATGCGGCGCTAAGGCGAGAGCTACATGTTGAAAGCGGGTTGTCCTCAATTCGTGAAGTTCTTGCGAACTTTTCAAACGAAAGTGCGCGGCGCTACGGCGAGAACCACATTTTGAAAACGGGCCATTTTCAATCCGTGAAACTCTTGCAAGTTGTTAGAACGAATGTGCGCGGCGCTGAGGGGCGATCCACATTTTGAAAATCACCCGTCCTCCATCTGTGAAACTGTTGCCAATGTTAAAGCTTCGGAGTCATAAGTGGTGAGGAAGTCTCAGGCGAAACGCCTGGCCCGCCCTACAAACTGGCCTTGGGGTGCGACAGGCAGAAGTTAATTACAAGGAAGATGCATGGATGAAGAGGATGAGGAGGTGGAGTAGGAAGAGGAGGAGGAGGAGGAGGAGGAGGAGGAGGAGGAGGAGAAGGAGGAGGAAGAGGAGGGGAGGAGGGAGGAGGGCGAGGAGGGGAGGAGGTGGAGGGGAAGGGGAAGAGGAGAAGGAGGAGGGAGGAGGAGGTGGTTTTTTTCTTTGGAGGAGGAGGAGGCGGAGGACAGCAGAGGAGGAGGAGGAGGAGGAGGAGGAGGAGGAGGAGGAGGAGGAGGAGGAGGAGAGAGGAGGACGAGGACGAGGAGGAACAGAGAGGAGGAGGAGGAGGAGGTAGGAGGAGGAGGAGGAGGAGGAGGAGGAGGAGGAGGAGGAGCTGCAGGAGGAGGAGGAGGAGGAAGAGGAGGAGGAGGAGGAGGAGGATTGTGAGGAGGAGGATGAGGAGGAGGATTGTTTTTCCCGGAAAGGGCAAAGGCCCAGGGTTCTCTTTTAGTATGTAAACATAGTCCCCCGTGCCCAACTTGAAGGAGGCCGGCGAAATTTTTCCCTGATAAATATCGAGGTCGAAGGAGGCCGGCGAAATTATTTTTGAGGATGTCTCGAGCGAAACGCTTGTTTTTGAAATCCCGATCGATAAATCACAGGGTGCGGGCCACTTTTTCGTGGGTTGAGGATGTCTCGAGCGAAACGCTTGCTCCGCAGAGTTTGCCGAGGATGTCTCGAGCGAAACGCTTGTTTTGCAGAGCCGACCGCGACGCGGAAAAGCGCCCCGCGCGAAGGAATTTCGATGATGTCTCGACTAATTCGTTTGTTTTTGTACGATTCCCTGGAATTTTGGCAGGATGTCTCGAGCGAAATGCACGACCCCACCCTAGCACGACCATACCCCAGCACGACCACACCACAGCACGACCAGACCCCAGCACGACCCCACCCCAGCACGACCCCACCCCAGCACGACCATACCCCAGCACGACCACACCCCAGCACGACCCGACCCCAGCACGACCCTACCCCAGCAAGACCACACCCCAGCACGACCACACCCCAGCACGACCTCACCACAGCACGACCACGCCCCAGCACGACCACGCCCCAGCACGACCACCGACCACGCCCCAGCACGACCACGCCCCAGCACGACCACGCCCCAGCACGACCACCCCCCAGCTACGACCACCACCCCCAGCACGACCACCCCCCAGCACGACCCACCCCCAGCCACGACTCACACCCCAGCACGACCACTCCAGGCACGACCACACCCCAGCACGACCACACCCCAGCACGACCACACCCAGTCGCACCCCCGTGGAATGTTTCGTGGCGTGTCTGGTTGAGTGGTTGCCACGACCACGCCCAGCACGACCACGCCCCAGCACGACCACACCCCAGCACGACCACACCCCAGCACGACCACACCCCAGCACGACCACACCCCAGCACGACCACACCCCAGCACCAGCACGACCACACCCCAGCACGACCCGATCGATACATCACAGGGTGCGGACCACCCCAGCACGACCACACCCCAGCACGACCCCACCCCAGCACGACCCCACCCCAGCACGACCACGCCCCAGCACGACCACACCCCAGCACGACCACACCCCAGCACGACCACACCCCAGCACGACCCCACCCCAGCACGACCCCACCCTAGCACGACCACACCCCAGCACGACCACACTCCAGAACGACCACACCCCAGCACGACCCCACCCAAGCACGACCCCACCCCAGCACGACCACACCCCAGCACGACCACACCCCAGCACGACCCGATCGATAAATCACAGGGTGCGGAGCACCCCAGCACGAACCCACCCCAGCACGACCCCACCCCGGCACGACCCCACCCCAGCACGACCACGCCCCAGCACGACCACACCCCAGCACGACCACACCCCAGCACGACCACACCCCAGCACGACCCCACCCCAGCACGACCCCACCCTAGCACGACCACACCCCAGCACGACCACACCCCAGCACGACCCCACCCCAGCATGACCACACCCCAGCACGACCCCACCCCAGCAAGACCCACCCCAGCACGACCACACCCCAGCACGACCACCCAGCACGACCACCCCAGCACGACCACGCCCCAGCACGACCACGCCCCAGCACGACCACGCCCCAGCACGACCACGCCCCAGCACAACCACCCCCCAGCACGACCACCCCCCCAGCACGACCACACCCCAGCACGACCACCCCCAGCACGACCACACCCCAGCACGACCACTCCCCAGCACGACCACACCGCCTTGGTTGAGTGGTTGCCTGTCGTCGTGGAATGTTTCGTGGGGTGTCTCGTGGAATGTTTCGTGGGGTGTCTCGTGGAATGTTTCGCGGGGTGTCTCGTGAAATGTTTCGTGAGGTGTCTCGTGGAATGTTTCGTGAGGTGTCTCGTGGGCTGTTTCGTGTGGTGTCTCGTGGGATGTTTCGTGAGGTGTTGCCCAGTTGGGTATCATGAAAACGTGTCCATGCTCCACATTTCTATATCCCTTTCCGGGTTCGTGGGTCCATCATGTTTTCCCGGAAAGGGCTTAGGCCCAGGGTTCTCTTTTAGCTGTTTACCCCTGGACCTGAGTTGAGGTGGGCCGGCGGAAGTATTCCCTGATAAATATTGAGGTCGAGGTGGGCCGGCGGAATTATTTTTGAGGATGTCTCGAGCGAAGCGCTTGTTTTTCAGAATTGGTTGAGGATGTCTCGAGCGAAACGCTTGTTTTGTATTATAGATTGTCCTCTCCTGGAGACCTGAATTCAGAGGATCTCTCAAGAGAAAGTCTTGTTTTCACGTGCTCAGGTCTTGAGGATGTCTCGAGCGAGGCGCTTGGTTTCACGCCTCCAGGTTGCCCAGACAGATGTATAGCATGAGGATTTGTTGAGGATGTCTCGAACCAGAGGCTTATTTTCACGTGTCCAGGTCGCCCAGGCGAATGTCTAGCATGAGGATGTGTCGAGGAAGTCTCGATCGAGACGCTTGTTTGCACGTGTCCAGGTTGCCCAGGCGGATGTCTAGCATGAGGATGTGCTGAGAACGTCTAGAGCGAAACGCGTGTTTTCACGTGTCCAGGTCGCCCAGGCACAGCACAGCCCTCGGCACGGTACATCAATATCGATACCCTTAGCATTGCAGCCTGGCATGTTGCCTGGCACGTTCCGCGGAGCGTCCCGTGGCGAGTCCCCCTGACACGTCGCGCGGTGCACGTCCATTGGCACGTTCCGTAGCGCGTCCCCTTGGCACGTCCCGCGGTGCGTGCCCATGGCACGTCCCGTGGCACGTCGCCTGGCGCGTCCCTTGGGACGTTCCGCGGCGCGTCCTCCTGGCATGTCCCCCTGTCGATGAGTCCTAGGGCAGCTACCATCTGCTCAGGCAGCTCGAGCTTAAGATCCATATCAGTTCGGTCAGGACTCGGATGCAAAAAGGACTCGATCCACAACGTTATATAGAGTACAATCGCGACATGGCACATCGCAGTTCAGCACGGCCCAGCACAGCACAGCCGTCTGCACGGTACATCAAGATCGATATTCTTAACATTGCACTTTTGCACGTTCCTTGGCGCGTTCCGTGGCGAGTCTACCTGGCACGTCGCGCGGCGCGTCCCCTGGCACGTCCCGCGGCGCGTCCATTGGCATGTTCCGTAGCGCGTCCCCTCGGCACGTCCCGCGGTGCGTGCCCATGGCACGTCCCGTGGCACGTCGCCTGGCGCGTCCCTTGGGACGTTCCGCGGCGCGTCCTCCTGGCATGTCCCCCTGTCGATGAGTTCTGGGGCAGCTACCATCTGCTCAGGCAGCTCGAGCTTAAGATCCATATCAGTTCGGTCAGGACTCGGATGCAAAGAGGACTCGATCCACAACGCTATACATATATATATATATATAGAGCACACTCGCGGCATGGCACATCGCAGTTCAGCACGGCCCAGCACAGCACAGCCCTCGGCACAGTACATCAAGATCGATACACTCAGTATTGCATTTGCCCGTCGCCTAATCAGGTGTCTTTGAAACGTTGCTATGCCATATATTTCTAGATTCCTTTCCGTGTTCGTGGGTCGATCATGTTGGAGGTCCGCGCAAAAGGGCCTCCAAATGCCAGGCCAAGGCAGGCCGGCGACAGGCGTGGTGCTGTGGAGGAAGAAGCAGCAGCCCGGAAGGCGTCCTTACCCAGAGGGGGTGCTCGCAATACAAGTATTGAAACACTGCATACCGAGGTGTAGGATCGAGGTCGGTTCGGGGAGGGTACCCTAATGTTCTTCGTGTTTGTTGGATGTGCTTGCGACTCCTGGGGAGGGTACATGGATGTTCTGTGTGTTTTGGCCGGCGGGGGGTCTCGTGTTCTTGACGGATGTTCTTTTGTCTTATGTCCGACTGTACAGTTCTCAGTGTCCACAGGCACGCCGTGCTTCTGATTGCTATGACGGCGTTGCCGACCTTTAACACAGGGCAAACCAACCACAACACGCGCAGCACTGGAAGGAGGAGGAGTGCCTTTGATTGCTAGGCCTTTGACAGCGCCGCCCGAGCCGTGACACTTGCACCTCAAACGAATAAAAAACACGGGACGGTCAGAGCAGGCGAACGTCACCGTCTGATGGCCGAGAGAGTCTTGACGCGAAGCGTGCAATTTAGAGCCCTCAGGGCTCAGGCCAGGAGGAGGCTCGGAATCGGACTGCTTCTCACGCAGACGCACCGAGCACCTCCAAGCCCTCGCCTGCCAGTCCCATCGATGTCCCTCGTGAGCCTGGCCAGGGATAGACGGGTCCCTGTCAGCTTCACCGGGGTCGACGTTCGGCCACAGGTGCAAGAGGCCGGCAGCAAACTCTGAGAGATGTCTCTGTCGCGTGCAATGCTGGCGTCCGCTGCGGCGAGGAGCTCGGCAGCCTTTGGGTGCAGAGCGAGGGCACGTCTGGCATTAAGTCGGGCCTGTCCCTCTACAGGAGGAACATTCAAAAATAGGCAACAAATAATATGGGGACCATTTTTTGACTATTTTTGGGCTTTTTTTTGGAGTATTTTGAGGGTATTTTTCATTTTTCCCGGAAAGGGCGCCGGCCCAGGGTTCTCTTTTAGTAGGTAAACCTGTCCCCGGTGCCGCAACTGAGGTGGGCCGGCGGATTCTTTCCCTGATAAATATCGAGGTCGAGGTGGGCCGGCGGATTACAATTTGAGGATGTCGCAGGCGAAACGCTTGCTTTTGAAATCCCGATCGATAAATCACAGGGTGCGGGCCACTCTTTCGTGTGTTGAGGATGTCTCGAGCGAAACGCTTGCTCCGCAGAGTTACCGAGGATGTCTCGAGCGAATCGCTTGTTTTGTAGAACTTGAGGGATCTGGGCGCCCCAGAGATTTGCCTTCTCCAGGTGCACGAACCCGTGTGTTTTTACGTATGTGCCTGTAGATTTGCCCTCTCCAGGAGCACGAATCCATCGCCACCTTCAGCATTGCAAGTGCCAGTCGCCCAATACGGTGTCGTGAAAACGTTTCCGTGCATGCGGTTCTATATGCATTTCCACGACCACACCCCAGCACGACCACACCCCAGCACGACCACACCCCAGCACCCCACCCCAGCACGACCCCACCCCAGCACGACCAAACCCCAGCACGACCACACCCCAGCATTATCCCACCCCAGCACGACCCCACCCCAGCAAGACCATCACCCAGCACGACCACACCCCAGCACGACCTCACCACAGCACGACCACACCCCAGCACGACCACGCCCCAGCACGACCACGCCCCAGCACGACCACGCCCCAGCACGACCACCCCCCAGCACGAGTACCCCCCATCACTACCACCCCCCAGCACGCCCCCCAGCACGACCACACCCCAGCACGACCACCCCCCAGACCACCCCCCAGCACGACCACCCCCAGCAGACCACCCCAGCACGACCACACCCCAGCACGACCACTCCCCAGCACGACCACACCGCCTTGGTTGAGTGGTTGCCTGTCGTCGTGGAATGTTTCGTGGGGTGTCTCGTGGACTGTTTCGCGGGGTGTCTCGTGGAATGTTTCCAGGAAAACGTTGAAAACGGTCGCCCGTGTCTCGTGGAAGTTTCGCGGGGTGTCTCGTGGAAGTGCCCGTCGCCCAATACGGTGTCGTGAAAACGTTTCCATGCATGCGGTTCTATATCCCTTTCCGGGTTCGTGGGTCCATCATGTTCGTCCAAAATCCCCCTGTAGGGGGACAGGCCCGACCTAAGTCTAGCACCCACATCAGCCCAATAATTTCCCTGGCTAACCCGCTTCCCCTGCAAGTCGATCCCAGCTTCGTCCAGATCGCGATGGGCGGCGACCTTCGCACAGGAGCAGACCGCAGAGACCTGGGAATAGCACTGGCACTACGCGCCCGAGCACATCTGTTCGGGCGCAAGTTGATATTGCTTACAGGGAGGCTGGAACAAGTGGCTGGGGTCAGCCCTTACACTCTTTCCACCCCTGGCCAGTTTTCTTTTAATTTTCCCAGCCCTGGCGACCTCATCACAACTTCTTCGTGCTCGTCGCAGCGCTTGCTGGTTTTTCCGACCCTGGCCACTTCCGCTTTGATGTAATTCGCAGCTTCCATGTTTTTCCCGGAAAGGGCTTCAATCCAGGGATTTCTTTTAGATGGTTTACCCCCGGGTTTGACTTGAGGTGGGCCGGCGAATTTCTTTTGCGATAAATATCGAGGTCGAGGTGGGGCGGCGAATTAAAATTTGAGGATGTCCCTAGCGAAACGCTTGTTACCATGACTTGTTGAGGATGTCTCGAGCGAAACGCTTGTTTTGTGTTATATATTGTCCTCTCCTGGGGACCTGAATTCAGAGGATCTCTCGAGTGAAATGCTTGTTTTCACGTGCCCCGATTTTGAGGATGTCTCGAGCGAGACGCTTGGTTTCACGCGCCTCCAGGTTGCCCAGACAGATGTCTAGCATGAGGATTTGTTGAGGATGTCTCGAAGCAGAGGCTTCTTTTCTCGTGTCCAGGTTGCCCAGGCGGATGTCTAGCATGAGGATGTGTCGAGGAAGTCTCGATCGAGACGCTTGTTTGCACGTGTCCAGGTTGCTCAGGCGGATGTCTAGCATGAGGATGTGCTGAGAACGTCTTGAGCGAAACGCGTGTTTTCACGTGTCCAGGTCGCCCAGGCACAGCACAGCCCTCGGCACGGTACATCAATATCGATACCCTTAGCATTGCAGCCTGGCATGTTGCCTGGCACGTTCCGCGGAGCGTCCCGTGGCGAGTCCCCCTGGCACGTCGCGCGGTGCACGTCCATTGGCACGTTCCGTAGCGCGTCCCTTTTGCACGTCCCATGGTGCGTGCCCATGGCACGTTCCCTGGCACGTCGCTTGGCGCGTCCCTTGGGACGTTCCGCGGCGCGTCCTCCTGGCATGTCCCCCTGTCGATTAGTTCTGGGGCAGCTACCATCTGCTCAGGCAGCTCGAGCTTAAGATCCAGATCAGTTTGGTCAGGACTCGGATGCCAGGGAGGACTCGATCCACAACGCTATATAGAGCACACTCGCGGCATGGCACATCGCAGTTCAGCACGGCCCAGCACAGCCCTCGGCACGGTACATCAAGATCGATACACTCTTTCAGCACTGCAACCTGGCACGTTTTTTGCGACGTTCCGTGGCGAGTCCTGTGGCGAGTCCCCCTGGCACGTCGCATGGCGCGTCCCCTGGCACGTCCTGTGGCACGTCCATTGGCACGTTCCGTAGCGCGTCCCCTTGGCACGTCCCGCGGTGCGTCCCCATGGTACGTCCCCTGGCACGTCGCCTGGCGCGTCACTTGGAACTTTCCGCGGAGCGTCTTCCTAGCATGCCCCCCTGTGCAATAGCTCTGGGGCAGCTACTATGTGCTCAGGTAGCTCGAGCTTACGATCCAGATCAGTTCAGTCAGGACTCGGATGCAAAGGAGGACTCGATCCAAAACGCACAATCGCGGCATGGCACATCGCAGTTCAGCACGGCGCAGCACAGCACTGCCTTCGGCACGGTACATCAATATCGATACATTCAGCATTGCAACTTGGCACGTTCTTTGGCACGTTCCGTGGCGCGTCCCGTGGCGAGTCCCCCTGGCACGTCGCGCGGCGCGTCCCCTGGCACGTCCTGTGGCACGTCCATTGGCACGTTCCGTAGCGCGTCCCCTCGGCACGTCCCGCGGTGCGTCCCCATGGTACGTCCCCTGGCACGTCGTTTGGCGCGTCCCTTGGGACGTTCCGCGGCGCGTCCTCCTGGCATGCCCCCCCTGTGAATTAGCTCTGGGGCAGCTATTATGTGCTGAGGCAGCTCGAGCTTAAAATCCAGATCAGTTCGGTCAGGACTCGGATGCACAGGAGGACTCGATCCACAACTCTACAGAGCACAATCGCGGCATGGCACATCGCAGTTCAGCACGGCGCAGCACAGCACAGCCCTCGTCACGGTACATCAAGATCGATACACTCACTCAGCATTGCAACTTGGCACGTTCTTTGGGACGTTCCGTGGCGCGTCCTGTGGCGAGTCCCCCTGGCACGTCGCGCGGCGCGTCCCCTGGCACGTCCCGTGGCGCGTCCATCGGCACGTTCCGTAGCGCGTCCCCTTGGCACATCCCGCGGTGCGTCCCCATGGCACGTCCCCTGGCACGTCGCCTGGCGTGTCCCTTGGAACGTTCCGCGGCGCGTCCTCCTGGCATGCCCCCCCTGTGAATTAGCTCTGGGGCAGCTATTATGTGCTCAGGCAGCTCGAGCTTACGATCCAGTTCAGTTCGGTCAGGAGTCGGATGCAAAGGAGGACTCGATCCAAAACGCTATAGAGCACAATCGCGGCATGGCACATCGCAGTTCAGCACGGCGCAGCACAGCACAGCCCTCGGCACGGTACATCAAGATCGATACACTCAGCATTGCGTTTGCCCGTCGCCCAATCAGGTGTCTTTGAAACGTTGCCATGCCTCACATTTCTGCATTCCATCCCCGGGCTCGTGGGTCGATCATGTCACGCCGCAGCGCGTCGCGGACGCGATCCGCGCGCGCGTCGGGGCGAGACCGGGGCACGGCTTCGCGAATCAGCCCGCGTGCAAGAGGAGGGGGGGAAGGAGAGAGAGGAGGGGGGGAAGGAGGAGGAGGGGGAGGAGGAGGAGGGGGAGGAGGAGGAGGAGGAGGAGGGAGGGGGAGGAGGAGGAGGAGGAGGAGGAGGAGGAGGAGGAGGAGGAGGAGGAGGAGGAGGGGAGGGGGAGGAGGAGGGGGGGAAGGAGGGCGGCCGCAGAGGCGGTGGCAGGGCCGCGGCGGGCGCACCTGCGCGGCAGGGGCCGCGGCGCGCGGCATCGCCGCGAGGAGGCGGGAGTCGCCCAGGGCGTGTGGCGCACGGGCGGGGCCCCGCGGCGGGAAGGAGGAGGAGGAGGAGGAGGAGGAGGAGGAGGAGGAGGAGGAGGAGGAGGAGGAGGAGGAGGAGGAGGAGGAGGAGGAGAGGAGGAGGGAGGAGGAGGAGGAGGAGGAGGAGGAGGAGGAGGAGGAGGAGGAGGGGGAGGAGGAGGAGGAGGAGGAGGAGGGCGAGCCCGGCGGGCCGTCGACGTGGAGGCGAGCCGCAGCGGCGGGGGCCTGTCGTGTGGCATCCTGGCATCCGCGAGCGCGCCGCGTGGCGCTTTCCCCCTGCATGTGTCGGGGACGGAAAAGAGGGGGGTGATGACTAGGGGGGGGGGGGGGATATCATGGCGGGGGCCATGATGTTTCCCCAGATTTCATGGCGCCGCTTCTCATTTCATTACGTCCCTGGCCCCCCCGCTGGGCCGCACACATGCCGCCGGTCATGATTTGCACCCCCCCCTCTTGGACACCCCCCTCTTTGCCGCCCCCGAATATGTCAGGAGGGAAAGAAACACACAGGCACAACTAATCGTCGATTCCCCAGAAAGTATGGGAAGATATGGGAAGTGGGGGGGAGGACGAGAGCCCAGAAAACATGGCAACATATGGGGCATATTTCTAGTTGTGTGTATCTATTTGTGTGTCCCAGGGCCCCTTGCATATGCTGCTCTCAGCCTGCGCCGGCTAGCGCCGCGCAGCATCGCCCGAACTCTTATTACAGCCCGGCCGCCCGATGCCGTCTGGCGCGTTGAAGCTCTCAGTCCAAGGCCTCGGGGTGCCCGCGGCGACCCCGCGCCCTTCGCTCAGGGGCAGAACGCTCCCAAGGGGCCGTTCGCTGCCGTCAGGTCCAGGGAGGGACGCGCGGAGGGCCGCGGAAATCCGAGGGTGGAGGCAGCCGACGACCTCCGTCATAGCAGAGATGCTGCTGAGGCAGTCGAAGGAGACATCGGATGACAGGGAGAATGCCTGCAGTGGAAGTCGTTTGACGTTGACGGCAGACGCCTCCTTGAGAGTTGCCCCTCATTTTATGAGGCTTCAGCCTGGGAAGGTGGTTTCGAGTCGCGCCGGGAGGCAGAAACTCCCTATGCCTTCGCACCAAAACTTCGAGAACCGAGCCCCCTTCCTCTCTGTGGAGAGGCAGAGGGTCAGAAGCGACGCAGCCCTCGGCCGACGGGGTGCTGCTGGGGGCCCAAGGAGCAGGACCAGCTGATGGGCCCTCGCCTTGTTGTCAACCCCATCATGCAGCCAGGCTGACCAATACCTCCAATTTTCGGCTGCGAACTTAGCGTCCGCGGTCTGGGCGGCTTCGTGCGCCTGAGTGGACATGTCAGTGCGTTGCTCCACAGTCGGGCCTCTGAATCATGACTTCTTTTCGTTGGGAAGGGGCTCAGTGTGAATGGTGTTGCAGTTTTTGTTGTTCTGAAAGTGAAATTCAACTTATGGAAGCAAAGGGGCCTCGCTCCTGATTTAGGGCTCCTTATGGCAGCGTTTCAACTGTAGCCCGACTGAGCCACCCACCGTCGTTGGCACCCGTTCGAACAGAGGGGCGTAGTCAGCGCGTCGGTCGAAGGCGGCGTGTGCGGGGGCGGGGACGGATAGTCGAGGGCGGAACGGCGATACCTTTCTCTCATTGATGAAACCTTTCTGCTGGAGGTGGAGACTCTTGATGGCCTTGTGCGCTGGGTACCTTACGCGGCCAGCCTTCCGAGAGTTGAGCGCAAGACCAATTGATGCCCCAACCCCGAGTGTCGTACCTTTCCTCCTCCTTCTCCTCCCCCTCCTCCTCATCCCCCTCCCTCTCCTCCTCCTTTTTCTCCTCCTTCTCCTTCTCCTCCGCCTCCTCCTCATCGGTGTGGTCCGCCCGCGCCTTCCCGAGAGGACCCGACCACCAGAACGCCCCCAAGAAATCACCCTGGGCGGCTCTGAGGAGGAGGAGGCGGAGAAGGAGGAGGAGGAGGCGGAGGAGGAGGAGGTGGAGGAGGAGGAGGAGGAAGAAGAGGAGGAGGAGAAGGAGGAGGTGGAGGAGGAGGAGGAGGAGGAGGAGAGGGAGGAGGAGGAGGAGGAGTTGAGGAGGAGGAGGAGAAGGAGGAGGTGGAGGAGGAGGAGAAGGAGGAGGAGGAGAGGGAGGAGGAGGAAGAGGAGGAGGAGGAGGAGGAGGAGGAGGTTGAGGAGGAGGAGGAAGAGGACGAGGACGAGGAGAATGAGGATGATGAGGAGGAGACTAATAATGACGATGGTGATGGTGATGGTGATGTTTGTGCCCCACGGGAGTTACCTGACCTCGTCATCCGTTTTCCGCTCTACAGCACATTTTGGTTCATGACAGGAACCTTATGGAAGCTTTGACCTTCGCTTTCGCGGCCGCTCGAGCACTGTTCTTCCTCCGCGCTCCCCTGTGGCCCCGCGCCCGTGGCGTGCCCGTGCGAGGCGCCTCCGCCTGTGGACACCGCCAGCGGAGAGTGCCACCTCTTGGCCGAGCTGGCCGGGCGAGCATCGCAGTGCACCTGCCAGTGTGACTGCAACTGCGCTTCGGAGGCGTCCTACGCTGGCTCGGCCTCTCGTCGCTGCTGTCGCTCCTGACGGCCGCCCCCTTCTCGTCGTGCTCCTTCGGCCTGTTGCTGGGCCGCGGGCTTGTGCGCAAAAGAAACATCAGCGCTTTCGAGACTGTGGGTGCCCCGGTGAACCTCCCGACGTTCGGCGACGATGGCGACACCACCGTGGTTTCAGTCGGCCAGGCCCGGCGACAGGGTCCGCATCTGCTACTTTCAGGACGCGGACGGGGTGGCAGTGGAGTGGCATGGGCGCGTGCTGCTGGCCCACATCGAGGGGGCCAAGTGGGTCTCGCTTTCATGGGACTTCGACACCTTCGAAGAGGATTTCGCGGGCAGCGACGGTCTGAAACAGTTTCTTGCCACTGGGCAGGTGCCGGCGGCTCTTCGAGCGCTGCCGCTCTTCCTCATCGACCACTACAAGTTCGGCCAAGATAGGCAATATTACCTAGACGCGGGCGAGGACCTGGCGCGGGGCCTCCGCCTTGGCGGGCCTGGGCCCGGGCCCGCGCCCGCCGCCGGCGGTGTGGGCGGCGGAGCGGCTGTCCGAGCTGATAGCGTCTTCGGAGAGGGCGAGAAGTGGTTCGCGTTGGAGTCACGCGTGCCGGTGCTGCGGGGCGATTTCCTCGCCGCCCACGGCGGCAAAGTCGAGTCCAGTCTCAACGATCGGTGTTGGTTCAAACTCACGGACGGCACGGTGGTGTCCAGCGGCTTGGAGGGCACGCCGGGAGGTGACGTGGACGCTGTGCCCGTTGAGGACTCGCGGATCCTTCCGGTCAAGCGGGACAGCCAGAAGCGATTCCGACGGACCTTCGCCAGCGCTACGCAGCATATGGAGGAGGTCGATTTCAAGACAGGCTGGGAGATCGAGGGCCCTCGCTCGGCGTACTTCTTGGCGGAACGGATCTTCGAGGGCAACCAGGGCCCAGTGCAGCGGCATTACTGGTGGCGCTCGGTGATGGGGCTTTCGGCCACGGACGTGGGGGTTGATAGGCACTTGCTCTTGTCGCGGCTTCTGGAGGTGGCCATGACGATTTACCAGATGCAGGTGTGTAGCCTGGCGTCGTTCGAGCTCGTCAGCCGTCGGTACCAGATGTGGGAGAGTGCCTGCAAGGACCTGCTGCGGGAGGTGGACGCCGGCGGCTCAGGCGGTGACGACTGGCTGAACGAGCGCTCCCTCTCCCTTGGGGTTAAGAGCCTTCGAGGCAGCGCCATCGTCATTCCTGAGCTTGAGGACTTCGTCGCGAGGGAGCTTGCTGCGCGGGCTACCGTTTTCAAGGGGCGCCGCAAGGCGCGCGAGGAGGCAGCCCTTGCCAGGGTTGTTGGGAGCGGGCCATCGGCGGCCAGTGCGAAGACAGGCTCCAAAAGGTCGAGAAGGTGACAAGGAGAAGGCTTGACCGCCTTGCTCCTTCCTGTCTTGTGCCGCCGCGAGGGGGATTGCCCCGCCTCCTCGAGGGGCTATCATTCGGGGTTCAGGTCTGGCAGGAGGTGCCGCCCTGAGGCGTTTTCAGCGTCGCAGTGGATGAGGCAGCGAGACGCCCCGCCGATCTCCCTGGCGGCTGCCTCGGAGGTCTGCCTGGGAGTGCCAGTGGGCTGGGGCTGTCGCGGAGTCAGCGGCAACGCCTTCGCGACAGCGGGCTCAAGAAGGGTGGCTGTTCGAGGGCGTTCGAGCCCTGGCGAGTTGGGTGCTCCCGAGCCGCCGCCCGCGTCGCCCGCGTCGCTGACTTCGGCGCAGGTCTCAGCTGTGCGACATCTTGCTGGACAGTATGGATCTGTTCCCGCTCTCCCGCCTGACTGCGGGGGCGCTTCGGGGGCGTGGCAGTCGCTCAGGGGATCGCGCGCGGCCCAGCTGCGCAGACGATGCGATGGCTGCCGGTGCTCGTGCGAACTTTGAGCGAGGGAGCGTGTCACTTCCCGCGGGGCGGTCAGGGCGGGTCGCTCTCAGTGGGTGCCTGCCGCCGGCCCTGCATCGCGCGCTTGAAGACCGTTCAATCCTTGTCGGTCTGCTGGGCGGGGCAGGGGCCGCGTCCGCGCTGGGGATGCGACGTGGGCATCGGGTCTGGCGTCGGGTCGCGGTCGCGGTGCCGGGCGACGCGGAGCCGCGCCCGGGCGACGCGGAACCGCGCCTCGAGCGCCCCGGGGCGAGCGGGGCAGAGTTGCCAGCATGCTTCCGACTGGTGACGCGGCTGGCGCGCCAGACCTGCTGCGACCGTTGCCGCCAGGCCGGGATTTGTGCTGGGGCGCGTGCGGAGCTCGCAGAGAGGATGTTCTGCGCGAGTTGCAGTGGCTCTGCGGTGCTGCCCCCGCCCGGGGCATCTTTAACTAACCAGGGGGTGCGTACTTTGTGAATGCAGTCGCGCAGCTGTTATTTCGGGCGGGGCCGGGTCGGCGGCTTCTCGACGCGCGCGTGCACGGGGGCTGTGCGCGGGCGTCCGCCGCTACCCCGCGCGCGCTCTCGCGGCCCAGGCCGCCGCGCTGTCCGTGCAGGGCGGCGGGGCGGACCGAGTTGCCTCGCTTGCCGGAGCTGCGCGACGCGGGTTGTTCCACAGGGGCAAGTTCCAGTGGGGCCAGTGTGATGCGGCATCGTTTTCAGATTCGCCCTCGCTGCCCCGGGTGCAGCGGAGGTCCCGGTCTGTGCCGGGGATGGGTTGTTCGGGGAACGCTCTGCTGGGGGGCGGCGCATTTTTGGATATTTTCGCGCCGTGTAAGGTAATGCGAGCTCTGCAGGTTTATTCCGGATTCCGCAGAGATTCAAAACATGTTCGAAGGGGGCCCACAGGAGGTGCGTACTAATTGGGAAGACGCCGTCGACTTGCAGGCTCTGCTCTGGCGCCAGGTCCGGCGCGTCGCGCGCGTTGACGGCGCGCGCCCGCGCAATGCGCAACTCCCGGATGCAGAACGGGTCGCGCTGGGCGCGAGTCGTGGCAGGGCAGCCGCGCATGCGTTCTAGGGTCGCCTGCCGCCCGTGTTCTCTGTCACTGTGAAGCGCGCGCGCGGGGGGCACGACCTGGCCCATCAATGGCGCGACAGGCGGCGCTTTGTTTTTCCGCGGACTGGTGTCGGAGGAAGGAGGGTGCGAGTGCGAGTTTCTGGGGTCGTTATGCGTATGCATGGGAACGCTTTGCGACCGTCCGTGCATGGCGGGCATTGCACTGCGTTCGGGATGGTCGGCGACAATCAGTGCGCGTGCTTCGACGATAGCAGAGTTTTACTGCTGCCCTGGGCGGATTTTGCATTTTTACAAGGAGTTTCAACGCGGGGGGTATGTGTTTGCGCATGTTCGCTCGGCGGGCGTGCGGGCCGACGAAGTTGGGCTCGCGGGCGGCGACCCTGCTTCGAGTGCCTCTTGCGCGTCGCCTGCGCCGCGGAGCGCCCTGGCGGGCGCGGGTGGCGGCGCTCCTGCGGGTGATTCTGGCGAGCCATCAGGCCCTGGCAGCGCGGCAAGCGGGGGGGGGCGTCCTTGGAGGGCGAGCGCGGCACTGGCGCCGCGTCTTCTTCGCCGGGGCAGCCGCCGCCGCCTGTGCGCAGGGAGCAGAAGCGCAAGGCGTCTCTGCTGGCTGCGGCTGTAGATGACGGTGGCAGCATTCGCGCGGAAGCGGAGGCTTCGTCCGAGGTGCAGGAGCCTGGTGGAATCGATTCGCGCGCGGAGCCGCAGTGGCGGCGATTCACGCCGGCCAGAGTCGATCCGGCGAAGTGTGTGTGTGTGTGTGTGTGTGTGTGGCTCGCGCGCGGGGGCAGGGCGCTGGCGCGCAGCGCGGCTTTGCGCCCCCTGCGGGCCGCGAGGGGTTGCGTCGGAAACATTTCGCGCGGCGGGGGGCCGGGGCTGGCACGGGCGAGTGGGCGGGCCCATTCCCGATGCAAAGTTGCAAGAATCTCAGAGGGCGGCTGCTCGAGCGTGTCCGCGTGGCCCGCCTGAGGCCGACGTGCGCTCCAGTGCTCAGGCCTAACCTAACCCATCCATTGCCTAGCTCATCTGGTGCTATATTCATACAGTCGTCTAACTCATCTTGTGACTAATCATCCGGCGCTTCAACTCCAAACCCCGAACTCATCCAGCCCGGAAGACAGGGAGGAGGAGAGAAGGTGGAGGACGTGCAGGAGGGAGACAAATAGGTGAAAGGGAAAAGGGAGGAGGGGATCGAGGATGACATGGAAACGAGGAGGAAGACAAGAGGGAGGAGGACGACTGGGAACAGGCAGGAAAGCGAGGAATGCTGAGAAGAAGCGGCATACGCCAAGCGATCGGCAATAATGAGCACGCATGCGCAAAGCCCTCTCGGATTTCTCGCGTCGGCACCGGAACCTAAGAGCGGTCCAGCGCCAGCTCGAGGTTTCTGCGCGAGCCTCCGAAAGTTTATGCGTAGGCTGTTTCCGTTTTCTAGACCGAGTCAGTCGAAGAATTTCTGACATCACCCCATTGGCGCCCCCGCCAGAGACCTCACATTAAACGAGAAACGCCAATCTTATACGAAACCAGACTCATCGGGTGCCAAACTCATCCGGTGCCAAGCTCATCGGGTACCAGATTCATCCAATGCCAGGCTCATCGGGTGCCGAACTCATCCGGTGCCAAACTCATCCGTTGCCAAATTCATCCGGTGCGAATTTGATCCGGTACCAAATTCATCCAGTGCCAGACTCATCCGGTGCCAAATTCATCCGGTACCAAACTCATCCGGTAACAAGCTCATCCAGTCAAGGTTCATCCGAACCGCGGATTGGATGAGTCGGAGCTGATGAGTCGCCATCGGATGAATCAGCCAGTCTCCGTTTGTGCGTGTGCTTGTGAGGGTCGATGTGGTTATTATCGTGGCTGTCGTGGTGGCCGCCGTGGTGTGTTTGCACGTCGTGGGTGCGGCGTTGACACTGACGGCTGTCGTGGTGGCCGTCGTTGTGCGCTTGCTCGTGGGAGTCGCTGTCGCGGCTGTCGTGGTAGTCGTGGTGGCGTCGTCGTGGTGTTTTTGGTTGTGAGAGTCGCTGTCTTGGCCGTCGTGGTAGCTGTCGTGGTAGCTGTCGTGATGTGACTGCTCGTGGGGGTCGCTGTAGTAGCTGTCGTGGCTGTCGAGCTGATTGCCGTGGTGTGCTTGCCTGTCGTGGGTGCCGCGGTGGCGGTCGTAGCTGTCGTGGTGACCGTTGTGGCGCACTTGCTCTTGAGTGCCATTGTCGTGCTTGTGGTGGCTGTCGTGGTAGTCGTCGTGGCGTGCTTGCTGGTGCGAGTCCCTGTTGTGGCTGTTGTGGCTGTCGTGGTGGCCGTCGTTGTGCGCGTGCTCGTGAAGGTCACTGTTGTGGCTTTCGCGGCGACCGCCGTGGTGTGTTGCTTGTCGTGGATGCGGCTGTAGTTGTCGTGGCTGTCGTGGTTGCCGCCGTGGTGCGCTTGCTCGCGAGAGTCGCTGTAGAGGCTCTCGTGGCTGTCGCGGAGTTTGACATGGTGTGGGTGCTTGTGGAAGTCGTTGTCGTGGACGACGTGCCTGTTGTGAGGGCCGCCGTGGTGCGATTGCTTACCGTTGTGGCCGCCGTGGTGTGCTTGCTCGTGAGAGTCGCTATGGTCGCTGCCGTGGTGGTCGTAGCTGTCGTGTTGTCGTCGCTGGTGGAGCTTTGGAGATGTTGTAGTAGAGCGCATTGCTCGTTAAAGAGTTGTTAAAGTTGGTCGTAGTGCTCGCTGTAGAGCTGCTGCAGTCGGTCGCTGTGCTCGCTGTGTTGCTCTTGTGGTGCTGGTCGCAGTAGGTGTGCTGGTGGTGGTTGCTTGCTTCTGTCGTGTTGTGGTCGGCTATTGATGCTCGGCGCGTGTGCTGGTGGAGGCGGCGGCTGCCAAAGTCTGGGTAGCAAGAGTGGCCCAGGAAATACGCAAATTTCGTGCACGTGGTCGTCGCCGTGTTGCACTTGCGGCTGCAGGCCAGTCTTGAGTTGAGTAGTGATATGTTTGGTAAATTGGTGTGCGCGCACTATATGTGTACGGCGGTCGTGTTGTCTCCTTTTGGCCGAGCTGCTCTGGGACTGAACGTGGAGCTGCTGGAGTCGCTCGCCATTCTCGTTATGGTGGTGCTGGGGATGCTCGTAATGCTGGCCGTCATACTGCTGATGTCGGTGCTGGATGTGCGGGCGGTACTGGTGTTGATAGTTCTGTACGTCGTAGTGCTGAGGTCGAGTTTGAGATCGGTGCTTGACGTTGTAGTACTGAGCGTCATGGTGCTGGCCGTGGTACTGCTGAGGTCGGTGCTGGACGTTGTAGTGCTGGTAAATCTGGCTGTGCTGGTGGTACTGGTGGTCGTGCTGTTGTTGTCGAAGCTGGTCGTCGTTCTGCCGAGGTCGTTGCGGGGCGTCGTAGTGCTGGTAGTGATGGTAGTGTTGGTTCTGGTAGTGCTGGAAGCGTTGGTGATACTGGTTGTGCTGGTCTGGCTGTTGGTGCTGCTCGTGCCATCCGTGGTGCTGGTCGTACCCTCTATGATTGCTGAATTCCGGATTATGTTCACCATGATGCTTGTAGGTGTCATGAGTGTACCCTCCATTTTGGTAGAAGTACCTGTCGCACTCTCCATGCCATCCGTGTTGATTGACAGAACTGTCGTCGCAAGGTCGCCGATGAAGGCGTCTCATGGTCAATCAGCGGCAGTTCTGACGTCACGATTGATAAACGGAGGAACATGTAAGATGTAAGAAGTAAGTAAGTGCGTAGTAATAGGAGGGATGAGATGTATGGGAAAACAATACTGTCGCGGCTGGCCCCGTGATGGCGGGGCGCGCCGCCACGGCCTTCGCTACGCCGTGATTTCTCCTCCAACCTCCTCGTCCTCCTCCTTCTCTTTCTGCGCAAGCCGCCCTGGCTCGAGCGTCTTCGGGCTCGCACGGGCGACGGAGCGTGGGGGGCCCGCGAGCGAGTTTCCCAGCGCCGCGGAGCCGGCTCAGAGCGTCTCGCCTTCGCGGGCACCTCCCTCATGAACAGGCGCGCCCAGCAGGTGAACCGCGCCTCCTTCATGAACAGTCGCCTCTCTCATGAACAGGCGCGGTCTGCAGCGGCCGCCGCCGACGACGCAGGAGCGTCTTTTGCCGGAAAGGGCCTGGGCCCAGGGTTCTCTTTAAAATGGTTCCCCCAGTTTCGACGGCTGTTGGGCCAGCGTAATTATTGGCGATAGATAACGAGGTCGCGAAGGGCCGGCGAAGTTCTTTTTGAGGATGTCCCTAGCGAAACAGCTGTTGTATGTCAGTTTGTTGAGGATGTCCCAGGCGAAACGCTGGTCTTGCAGAGTTTGGGGATGCCTCGAGCGGGGGCCTCGTGGGGGGCCAGAATTCAGAGGATGTCTCAGGCTAAATGCTTGTTTTCACGTGCCCAGGCATCTAACATGGTTGTCCCTCGCTGACGCCCCAGACGACCGCATGTTGGATGCACCCCCTGGGTGGGGTGGAACCATGAGTTGTTACTCGTGCAGGCCATCAGGGGGGTATCTAACATGGCGTCCCGCCCAACGCCGAATTATCAGGATACGCACGGGGGGCCGAAACGCGTAACCCGAACACATATCCCAATACAGAAAAGTTATGATTTCTTGCATTGGACAGGGGTGGTGCTTTGAGGGCCTCTCCAGGGAAGACATTGCGAGGATGTCTCGAGCGCGAGCGCGAATTCAGCGTATCTAGGCCATGCAGGGGGGTATCTAACATGGTTGTCCCGAGCTGGAACCAAGTGTTTTTACGTGTCATTGTCACCCAGGGGGATATCTAACATGATTGTCCCGAGCGAGGACCACGTGTTTTTACGTGTCCAGGCCATTCAGGTGTGTATCTAACATGGTTTTCCCGAGCTGTGACCATGTGTTTTTACGTGTCCAGGCCACCCAGGGGGCTGGCACCAGGTGTTTTTACGTGTCCAGGCCACCCAGGGGGGTATCTAACATGGTTGTCCCGAGCAAGGACCACGTGTTTTAACGTGTCCAGGCAACCCAGGAGTGTATCTAAGATGGTTGGCCAGAGCTGGATCCAAGTGTTTGTACATTTTCAGGCCACCCAAGGGGGTATCTAACATGATTGTCCCGAACTGGAACCATGAGTTTTTTCAAGTGCAGGCCATCAGGGGGGTATCTAACATTGCGTCGGGCCCAACGCCGAATTATCAGGAAACGCACGGGGGGCCGAAAAGCGCTACCCGAACACATATCCTAATCCAGAACAGTTCTGTTTTCTTGCTCTGGGCAGGGGGTGGCGCTTTGGGGGCCTCTCCAGGGAAGACATTGCGATTCGAGCAAAACGCTTGTTTTGTGTTATATATTGTTCCTCTCCTGGGGACCAGAATCCAGAGGATGTCTCAGATCAAAGGCTTGTGTCACGTATGTTCTGTATTTGGATAAGTATTCGGGGAGCGCTTTTCGCTTCCCCCCGCAACCCAGGACGCCGAGAAGTTTGAAAACACTTGTGTTCCTAACGCCACATGGCGGGACAAGCCTGAAAACACATGGGCTCCTAACATCCCAGGGCGGGAGAAGCGTGAAAACACATGGTTCCTAACGCCACAGGGCGGGAAAAAGCGTGATATCACATGGATTTCTGACGCCCCAGGGCGGGAGAAGCGCAAAAACACACGGGCTCCTAACGCCCCAGGGGGCCCCAGGATGCCCCAGCACAGCTCTTCGGCACGGTACATCAAGATCGAAACACTCAGCATTGCATTTTGGCGCGTTCCTTGGCACGTTCCGTGGCGCGTCCGGTGGCGAGTTCCCATGGCACGTCGCGCGGCGCGTCCCCTGGCACGTCCCGTGGTACGTACGTTGGCACGTTCCGTAGCGCGTCCCCTTGGCACGTCCCGCGGTGCGTCCCAATGGCGAGTCTCTTGGCACGTCCCTTGGCGCGTCCCTTGGGACGTCTCGCGGCACGTCCTCTTGGCATGTCCCCCTGTCGATTAGCCCTGGGACAGCTACTATGTGCTCAGGCAGCTCGAGCTTAAGATCCAGACCAGTTCGGTCAGGATTCGGATGCAAAGGAGGACTCGATCCACAACGCTATAGAGCACAATCGCGGCATGGCACATCGCAGTTCGGCACGGCGCAGCATAGCACAGCCCTCGGCACGGTACATTCTAAAGAGCCCATTGTGTGGTCGCTTGGAGGGGGGACGGGGGGTGGTTGGAACCGGACGCCCCCTCCCCCTGGATGGAGGGGCGGGGGGGGGTTTCGACCCCCCCTCCTTCCCATGACGGAGGGGGGGGTTCGACCCCCCCCCTCCCTCCCCTCTCTCCTCGGGCTGGCGCCTGCGTCGGCGGCGGCTGGCGGCGGCGGCGGGGACGACGATTTCCTTGTCTGGGCCAGCGCCGGCGCCTGCGGCGGCGGGCGGCGGCGGCGGGGAGCGTCGACGAGGACGACGGTGGTGGTGGTGGTGGTGGTGGGTTGTGGTGGTGGTGGTGGCGGCGTGGTGGTGGTGGTGGTGGTGGTGTGGTGGTTTGTTGTGGTGGTAGTGGTTGTGGTGGTGGGTGGTGGTGGTGGTGGTGGTTTGGTGGTGGTGTGGTGGTGGTTTGTGGTGGTGGTGGTGGTGGGTTGTGGTGGTGGTGGTGGTTTGGTGGTGGTGTGGTGGTGGTTTTGGTGGTGGTGGTGGTGGAGGTGGTGGGTTGTAGTGGTGGCGGTGGTTTGTGGAGGTGGTGGTGGTGGTGGTGGTGATGGTGGTGGTGGCGGTGGTGGTGGTGGTGTGGTGGTGTGGTGGTTTGTGGTGGTGGTGGTGGTGGGTTGTGCTGCTGGTAGTGGTGGTGTTTGTGGCGGTGGTGGTGGTGGTGGTGGTGATGGTAGATTGTGATGGTGGTGGTGGTGGTGGTAGTGGTGGTGGGTTTTTGTGGTGGTGGTGATGGTGAGTTGTGGTTGTGGTGGTTGTGGTGGTGGTGGCTGTTGTGGTGGTGGTGGTGGTTGTGTGGTGGGTTGGTGGTGGTGGTGGTGGGTTGAGGCGGTGGTGGTTGTGGTAGTGGTGGTGGTGGTAGTTCTGGTAATCGTCGCTGCGCCCCCGCCGTCGCCAGCGCCAGCGCCGGCGCTGCTGGCCGCCGCCAGCGCCAGCGACGGCGCCAGGGGGGGGGGTTTGAAGCCCCCCCACTTGGGCTGCCTCTGGTCATCGTCGCTGCGTCCCCGCCGTCGGCGTTGCTGGCGGCCGCCAGCGCCGGCGCCAGCGCCAGCGCCAGCGCCGGGGGGGGGGGGTTCGGGAGGGGGGGGGGGGTTGGAGGGAGGGGAGTCCCCAGGGTTTTGATCGACGGCGCCGAGTGTTGGGGGGGGCCACCCCCTGGTTCGAATCGCGCCGCCGAATCTTCCCAAGACAAGTGCCCGTGAAACGCGCTCTTTCGGACATTAAGATCGATACACTCAACATTGCATTTGCCCGTCGCCCAATCAAGCGTCTTCGAAACGTTGCCATGCCGTACATTTCTATATTCTTTTCCGGTTTCGTGGGTCGATCATGGTTTATTGTTCGGACCATAGCGCGCGTTATGGCCCCCCGGCCCCCCTGTCGTAACGCTCTGGCCCCCAGTGCGCCCCCGTCACGGCCGCCGTGCGCAAAGGGATCCGCATAGGAATCCGAATAAGGAGCCCCATAGGCATCCGCACAGAAATCCGCATAGGGATCCGCATGGGGATCGCATGCAGATATCAATTGGGATCCGCATGGGCATCCGCATTGGGATTCCCAGGGATCTGTATTCCAGATCCGCATAAGGATCAGCATAAGGATCCGCATGGAGATCCGCGTGAGGATCCGCATTGGGATCCCCAGATGTATCCGCATAGGGATCCGCAGAGGGATTCGCACAGGGATCCGCATGGCAATCCGCGTAGGCATCCGCGTAGGAATCCGCGTAGGGTTCCGCGTAGGGTTCCGCGTAGGGATGCGCAGAGGAATCCGCATAGAGATCCGCATATGGGCGGTGGTCGCGGGCAAGTTCCGGTGTTCTCAGGCACTTGTGGTGTTAGTAGGAGAGAGAGAATAATGGGAGGAGAAGGGCGACGACGACAACGACGACGACGACGGCGACGAGGATGGAGGAGGGAGGTAAGAAACATACCTCTTATACGCCACGTGGAGACAATGACGCCTTTGCAGGCACGTGCTCGCCACAACTCGTCGTCGTTGTCGTCGTCGTAGCCGTCGTCGCTCGTCGTCGTCGTCGTCATCGTCGTTGTCGTCGCGCTTCGTTGTCGGTCGTCGTCGTCGTCGCTCGCTCTCGCCCGTCGTTGGAATACTTTCGAGGGAATCTGGAGGCCTTCTGATGTCCCCCGGAAGGCCTCTGGAGGCTTTCAGAAGCCTCATGAGGCCTCCGGAAGCCTCGGGAATCTTCCGGAGACCTCGGGGGCGTCGCTCGTCGTCCTCGCTGTCTTCGTCTTCGTCGTCGTCGTCGTCGTCGTCGTCGTCGTCGTCGTCGTCTTCGTCGTCGTCGTCGTCGTCGTCGTCGTCGTTAGCGTCGTCGTCGTCGTCGTCGTCGTCGTCGTCGTCGTCGTCGTCGTCGTCGTCGTGCGCGCGGACGCTGCGGTGGTGCCGGAACCGCGCGGCGGTGGTGCCCCCCCAGCCCCCCCCACAACGCTTGTTATCGCCGCGAATAAACAAACGCGCTCCAGGAACAAGGATCGCCCCGGAGGACGGCAGCCCAGCGCGAGAGCGCACCGCCTCCAGGCGATCTGGGCGCGGCTCTGGCTCAACGGCCTGCCCCTCGACGCGTGGAGCGCCGCAGGACGTTGTGCCGACCAGCACGAGCCCCACGTGCGCGGGGAGCAGCAGGCCAAGCTCGCCCGGCTCGGGCTCTCAGAGCCCGTGCGGCGTCCAGGAGGAGCTGCACCACCGACACTGGAGCAGCGGCAGCTTCAGCGCCGAGGACTCGGAGTCGACGGCTAGCGCGACCAGCGACCTGCGGCCCCAGCCAGAGCCGGATGACGACCAGCAGCCTGAGCCCCGCGGTCGCACTGCCAACAGGACGGTGCGGCGGCAGGAGCTGCGGGAGGCCGCGCAGCGCCGCCGCGCCGCGCAGCGGGAGGCACAGGCCCAGGACAGCAAGGCGGCCGCGCCGCCGGACGGCCCCGGCGGCGCCCCCGGTGGGGCGGAAGGCCCTCCGGGCGACGGCCGGGTGCCCCAGGGAGGTCGTCCAACAGCACCCAGCCGGCGTGCCGCTTCTAGCAACGGCGCCTCCTCCAGGTCGGGGCAGCCAGCGGGTCTCAGCGGCGACGCCCAGCAGCCGGCAGCGCGCGAGTGGTTCTCGCTGTAGTAGTCGCACCCTTCTCATTCTCGTCATGAGGTGCCCAGTCATGCGGCCCCTCGCGTCAAGGAGATTCTTCTCGCTTCGCGGGTCACGTTCCCAGCACGTGCAGTCCTGTCGTTGCGGGGACTGGAGGGAGCTTTTTTGGGGCCTCTTGGAGGCCTCTTGTGGGCTTCTTGGGTCCTCTTGGGGACTTCATGGGTTCTCTTGGGAGCTTCTTTTGGGGCCTCCGTGGGGCGTCTTGGGCCGTCTTGGGGCTCTCTTGCGCCGTTGCGGGCTGTGTCGCTGGGGCCTTCTGTGGAGCTCCCTGCGAAGCCACGAAACGTGTGAGGGGTGTGCCGAAACGGGGGTGTCGCCCACATGCGGGCTGCGCCAATGGGACCGTGCGTGGAGCTTCCTGTGGGGCCACGAACCGTGTGAGGGGTGTGCCGAAAGGGGGTGTCGCCCACATGCGGGCTGTGCCGCTGGGGCCCTGGGTGACTCTGAAGGAGGCTGGGGCAAAGGCGAGAGATAACGAGCGTTTGTCCGTGGCCGTTTGTGCTCAATCGGCTGACCGCCAACATATGTTTGTGCCTCATCGCGAGGCACGCTGCTTGCCATTGAAACCGAAAACATTTTCGCTTGACGTGGCCCGTCACTCCCGCGACGATCTCCTACTTCTGGGACTATCGTTGCTACGGTACAGCAGAGTTGGATATGGGCTTCGCCTTAGGCTTTGCGTATGGTTGGGCCTCCCAACCCCCTTCAAACTTGGTAGCGGAGCTGGCCTATGGTGGTCAGGCCTAGCTCTACTCCTCACCATCTACGGCGTTATCTGGTGGATAACTGACATGGTGGAACATCAGGGTGCAGTGGGTGTGTGCGGAGGAATGTACATACCTACGCACAACCGCAAGGACACTTGCAGTGTTACCTCCGTTCACGCGGAGGTCGCTCACATGAATCCTACCTCTCTGCGCTACTACACTCTTGAAATCCACCCTCCTACTCCACTTTGAAAGTTTTTTGAGAACACGATGCATGGCAACATGCGATGCGATACTGTGCCGCCTCCACTCCCACGCGGGCTAACGACGACGTCACATCATAATCCAGAGCCACAGACATCCAACCACGACCTAGAGGCCATTGGATTGGTATTACCGTATTTGGCCTTCAATGGGTCGCTATCGGATGTGCTGTTGGGCACGTGCAGCGTGGCGGAGACGATGCACGTGCCGCCGGCCCCCATTGGGGCCCTGCCGGTGATGCACCTTTCCGCGAATTTGCTCGCTAGGTACACGCCTGGATCAACGTGGCCTCAGGCACCATGACCCCCTCCCAACAGGCCGCGACACTTCAGCGTGGTCTGGGAGGGCTCGCAATGACCATGGCCATGGGAGTACCCCCCGTGGTCGCCACACCGACGGTGTCACCTGCATCGCGCTTCTCCTCGGCGCGAAGTTTGAACATCTAGAGGGGGAACGCCAACGTAATTCGGGAACGGCCCTAATCGACTTTCGCGTCCATGCGGGAGAGTGGATCGACCAGGCGCTAGCCCGCTTTGGGATTGCACGCTTTGAGGCCGGGACTTCTGGCATCAACATTCCCCAATTCCAGATTCTAGCAGTTCTCTTGTTCAGAGCTCTGGGTGCTGGTGCATCGCGTGCTCAGCAACTACTGCAGCCACTAAACCACCCAATTCCAAGGATCCAGTAGCAGTTTGACTCTCTGCTAGAGCGCATAGGTCGTATGCCCACATTGCCGAGCGAACCCCTGGCAACATTGGCGGTATATTTAGCCGCGGTCATCGCGCCGAAACCTTGCGTGCCGACATCAATGCAGGGCAACCTGCTAACAGCGTCTGGAATGGCGATCCACAGCCAACTGAGGCCACCACCTTAATAAGCCTACGCGGTGACCAGCCTACGGATCGCAAGACTCGTGGGCTCACTATCAGGGGCCGTCAACAACGGCGGCCCCTGCCCGAGCTATTGCCCTTGCAGGCTCTGCGGGGCAGCCCGCTGAATCCGAATTTGACTCTGGTGCCGACGCCGACGCCTCATCGTATGAGGAGACTGGTGCCCTGGACTGCTCCGACATGCCTGTGCATCACACTGAAGAGCAGCAGGCGCAGTGGTTATTCTTAGGATGCCAGGAACACGAGCGCCGATGGAGACGCTATATGAAGAAGAACCAGTCCGTGAGGTACGACGCGCGGCCCGACGGTTGTGAAAGGGTAAGGTTAGAGATCGAGGTCAGTTAGCATTCCTGGGCATCCCTTACGGGCTGCAATGCGAAGATATGTTCCTGGGGACAGGTAGAGGCCGTAGCCGCGCCTCAGGAAAAGGCGGGAGCGCCGGGGTGGCCCGAAAGACGCCGACGGGAAAACCGTGGAATGTGACATTTGCCATCGCACATGACATCTGCGTCGCGCACCCGCGGCGATGGGAGAGGCAGGGCTCCGTCAATGCATCTGGCTCGAATCGATTCCGACATCCAGTATGTCGATTGGGAGATGCTTCTCACCGAACCCGAAGACAACCCCACTGCCGCTGTCCACTTCGCGGCCGCGAGGTATCTGAGCGCCGGCGTGTCCCTCGAGAGATGCGCCGATGAGCTCTTCGAGGAGATCTACGATGGCCGCGGCGAGATCACCCTGGCGGACTGGTTGGGCATGCCTATTGCGGGGCAACCTGTGCATGTAGAGAGTTCGTCGAGAATTGCGGTGTGCTCGCCGATTCGGATCGCGAAATGGCGGGGGCACCTGCGGAATCTGATGCTCCAACTGATGCTCCGACCGCAGGTCATAGGGGGCCCTGCGTGCGGGGGACCATGCGACGACGATCCTTTGCGGGGTAACCCGCGTAATGCTGGTGACCTCTCCGAGCGTATCCAATGCGAACTCGAACGTGGCGAAGGCTCTTGCTTCGCGTTCGCGCTGCGCGACCGGTCTACAAGCCGCCCAGTCTGGAGGCGATTATATCGCACTGATGATGACGATGAAGAGTGGGAAGCTGAGAGCCATCATCCACGACATCATGGGCGGAGTCGCTCGCGCGGGCATTCGCGCGCCCGTTCCTGTGGCGCGCAGTGCCCGCGAACGCCTGATCGGGGGGTTCCGAGAACTCCACCCAGAAGGGAGCGTTCGCGGGGAAACCCGCCTCAGGGCGGCGATCGCCCAGGTGGGCCCGAAGGCCCGCGCCCGCGCCGACTTTTCAGGCGCGAGGGCCGTGGGCTTGCCCGCCAACGTGTCTAGCGGACATGCAGTATTGGCCTGGCCGAGGTTTCAGCGAGCACGCCGTCCGTCACTGGTAATCATTGCGCCGGGTGTCGCGGGATGATCGCGGCAAAGTCGCCCGCGCCAGCAGAAGTTGTGGCGCTGAGTCAGCCGCCGCGTTGGAGAAGAGGGGCGCCGCGGGGGCCATCGCGAAGGATCGACTAGAGTATCGAGGACAGGTCTGCGGCTGCGAACATATTGCGGACTGCAGACCAGAATGTCCGATGGGGCGCCCCTCCAAGGAGCCCTAACTGTGAGCAGGCTCCGTGGGTCTGGTCTCGTGGAAACGGCGTAGGGCGCAGGGCAGATCCGACCTGTGATCCTAGTGAAATATGCATGACCAAAGATGATTACCAGCCGCTCACTGGAAATGAAGTGAAACGCGCTGAGCAACAGTGGAAGGACCTCGATGGAGATCGCCGCCTCTCGCGATTCAATCGAGGATGTCGGGGGGCTATGTTCGCGGCGTCATCTGCGGGGCAGCCCGCTTCTTCCTCTCGCGAAGGGGCCAGCAAATCCAATGTTGACAAAAAGGGTGACAATCTTGTCCTTGCTCCAGCATTTGACCCTGCTGATCCTGCCCCGGATTCGGAGTGCACTTTCTCGACTCACGGCAGCGAGTCAACGAATGCAGCAGTATACATTTCCTCTAAGGTAACGGAGGACATGTACGTTGCACCAGGTACGGCAGTTACGTGCAATAGTAGAGGGATTGGTTGCGTGACCTGCGTGGTACTCCGCGAATTGCGCGACGGGCGATGTGAGTTGGACTGTAAAAGCGGGGCTAAGATTAAGAACGCGGCGCTCTTCAAGCCGAAGGGCAAGCCTCCGCAAGACAGACCGTCATCCCAGGATGCGGGGGCACTTGCCGCATCCCCTAGCGCGGGGGCGCCCGCTGAGAGACCGACCGAGGCCCTGAAGCCCCCGCAGAAAAAGAAGCTCGGCGAGAAGAAAGTTGTTTCGTCTCGATATCAAGCTCAATAAAGGCAGTGCCACCAGCTACAGAGCCACCCAATCAGAACGAGAGAACCGGCAGCAGAGGCCGACCCTGGAATCAATCAATCACAAAGAGCTGCGGGGAAACCTGCCCGCGGACTCCGGGGGGCCAGCAGTGGCTGCCGCGGCGTCAGCGTTCCGTTCCAGGGCGGCAGCGCGCCCGAGCCGATGGAACCTGTGGCCTGTCGTGGCCCTGCACTTGGTAGGCTCCATAGGGGGGCTGGCTGGGCGCCATCAGGGGGAGGTGCATCCAGGGCCCGCCCCTCGCAGCCAGATGAAGACGACGCAGCGACCCAGACTGCGTCAAAGGCATCAGGAGCAGCTCCGAAGATATCCGGATGCCAGTTCTCTGATTTCCGCGACAAAGAGAAGTGGGCATCTGGGAGTGCAAGCTCGTCCGCAGCATCAGCTGCAGCTTTGGTTCACGCGGGTGCGCCCGCTCAACCGTCGTCTACATCTGTGGGGCAACCTGCTACTATCCCTGGACTGCACGAAGGAAGCGGGCGCTACTGGGAGTTCCCGGGCACTCGTCAGCAGATGATGGCCAGCCCAGCGCGCGGGCCCCGCGCCGACGACGGTTCGAGCCGCTACAGAGTGGTACAACGCAGGACAGTATGTACGGCCACGCATGCTGATGAAGATGCTCTCGAACGCCAGCGTATCCGCGACCATTTGCGGACGCGGCCTGCCATTCGCTGCACCTCTGAGGCCGAATGCCTGTCGAGGACATTTTACGATGCGAACGAGGATGCAACGCTACTGAGGATAAAGATCAGCACCAGTGCTCGGTGTGGCTAACCACAGCCACTCGGCGCATGCCATTTCACAAAGACAGGGTCTCGTATCGGTGTCCAGGCAGCGTCGCCTCGTTCGACGAGTCCGACGGCTGGGCCGCCGAGGAACCACGAAGACTGGCACGAGCATCGCTTGGATGCCATCGAGAGGTGCCTCCGAGGTAGGCGCTAGGCATTGCAGGCGCTGGCCGAGCTTGAATTATTCCCTACCTAGGCTCCGCCTAGAAGGGTTCGCACTTTATATGCTTAAAGGGCCGGGCAGTGGACCCCGCCCCGGGCGGTTCCCCCGGCGTCCGCCCCGCGTCTCCCCCAGTCCCCCGGGAGCTTTAGCTTTAGTTTTAGTTTTAGCTTTAGCTTTTAGCTTTAGCTTTAGCTTTAGCTTAAGCTTAGCTTTAGTTTAGCTTTAGCATAGCTTCAGCTTAGCTTCAGCTTAGCTGTCGTTTAGTTTTGGTTTCGTTTCAGCTTAGCTGTAGCTTAGCTTTAACTTGGCTTTAGCTTAGCTTCAGCTTAGTTTTAGCTTAACTTTAGCTTAGCTTTAGCTTAGCTTTAACTTAGCTTTAGCTTAGCTTTCGCTTAGTCTTAGCTTAGCTTTAGCCTAGCTTTGGCTTAGCTTTAGCTTAAACTTAGCTTTAGCTTAGCTTTAGCTTTAGCTTAGCTTCAGCTTAGCTTTAGCTTAGCTTTGGCTAGCTTAGCTTTAGTTTATTTTTAGCTTAACTTTAGCTTAGCTGTGGCTTAGCTTTAGCTTAGCTTTAGCTGTAGCTTTAGCTGTAGCTTTAGCGTTAGCTTAGCTTTAGCATAGCCTTAGTTTTGTTCTACTGTTACCACTAATGCTGCTGTCCTAGGGGCTCCAACTCCTAGGTGGGGTCGCACTGGGATAATGTGAGATAGTAGACAACTCTGGTATGCAAAAGAACCAGCTCCAGGTGAAGAAGTCTACATTCAGCGGGGAAGCCCGCCCGACGGACTTCCTGCGGCCAAGCAATGGGCACAGCAGTCCGGGCATGAAATGTCCAGAATCATTGTGCTCTCGAGTGGCAGACCTGTGTGAACTTGGAGCACCCCGCTACTTCATGCACGGGACCCAATGGGCGAACACCCCGAGCAGATTGAGCGTCGGTCTGTCCTGCCGTAGTGAAGACAATCCTAGGAAGAACTCGGGCAGGCAGATGATTCATGGATGCCTGTATTTGCCTGTGGATGGGCGGATCCAGTCAGGCTTGCGAATGGACTCCGAAGTTCTGGTCTTGGTGGGCCTCAAGAATCTGCTTCGTGATCGCATCCTTGTCCGGCGGTCTGCCAACGACATCATGATGAATTCGGGCGTCAACGGCCGGATCCTGGTGAGCTCTCTTGTCCACTGTATCGGCATCAAACACAATTCTGTTTAATGCATGTACGACTGAGTTGGGCAAGTATGGGTCAACGAATTGCACCTTGACGCTCATTCGGGTGATCCGCCAAGGTCCAAGTATGCACCGACGGAAAGGTACGAGTGCGCGTTCGATCCTTCCACATTGAAGGGGTGAATGGTGCCGGGCGCTCCCTGCAACTTGCGTGCCCCCACGCTGACACCTGCGGCAGAAGTGCAGCATGCCTCGAGATTCATGATGCAAGAGGTGTATCAAGCGGGGGCGCCTGCAGACGGCTCGGATGGATCGTGGCTTCAAGCTCGGAGCGCCGATGTGTCTGGCATGATGTCCAGTGGAGTTGCGCCGAATGACGGGCTCTATGCGAACGACCCGTGTCGCGACCAGGCACATCAGATGCCTGTTCCCGCGGGGCAGGCCTTGCAGGCCACATCGCCTTTTGCATCTCCGCGCTCCACGTGCTGCTGCGGGGCAACCTGCCATCGTGGGCTGGGGGGCTGCCCAGAGGACCGACGGCCTATTGGGGCAGCAGCAGTTGATGCATGCGCAGATGCAAGGGGCCATGGAAAGCATGAGGCGGGGCGACCTTCCAAACGCCAACTGGGCTCCACCTCCGGAGTGTGTTCCTGATTCTAATCCATCGCCGAACCATCCAAACAGGCATGGGTACATACCTGTGGGCCATCCGACCTCTGCTCCGACGGCTGCCGAGAGGCCAGTGGCACCGCGAGTGGATCCACCCATGTTTCCTGATTACTATGCGCAGACGACCGGGATCCCTCGGGTCGGCGGCCAACCCGACAACCCGTGCGCACGGGCGACAGCAAGCGATTTCTATAGGTCCGAGCTGACACGCGGAGCTGGATACGAGGCCGGTATCTTTGGCCGGGTGCCCCACCGTGGGTGCCTGGCAGCCCCCGTGGACCAAGAAGTGAACCCGCGCGGTCCAGAGCTGCGTGTACCTGCGTCGATGGCAGAGCTGCGTCCTGAAATATCGGCCATCCATGAGGCGCAGCAGGCCGACCTCTCAATGCAATTTGCTCGCCAACAGCGTAATCGGGCGCGGCGGGCGCGCCGTGTAATGAATCGCGCGGGGGCGCCCGCTGCTCCTCCAGCAGCGGGGCAACCCGCTATGCGCTTTTCAGTTATGTTTGCGATGGGATCAACGCCTGCGGGGCCACCAGGGGCGCCTGTAGCCCCGCCTAGCCGCTTCGAGATGGGAGAAACCGCACATGAGCGGCGGGCGCGCGTCAGGCCGTCGGCAACGCCACCGATCATCAGTGACGGCGATTTCGCAGAGCGGGCCATATGCCTCGAAGAGTTTGCATGCAACGACAAGGTTTGGAGGCTCCACTGTGGTCACATCTTCCATTCGCAGTGTTGGGGCCGCGTGGCGCACGCGCGCGTGGGGCGACAGCTGGAAGGCGCCCCAAGTGAGGCGCCATGTGCCATCTGCGGAGGCGCGGGCCTCATCGCAGCCGAGTTTCATTATGCCCTTGTCGGGGGGCGCAGCGCAGCGGATCGACGCGTGGAGATACTCAGCGGGGCAAGTGAATTCAGAGACCAACGTGAAAAGCATAACCTCATCGACTTCATGGTGGCGGGTATGACAGCTACTGCAGGGGCACCAGCTGCATCTGCGGGGCAACCTGCTGCGCCTCCAAACGTGTGGCCAAACCCGACGTCGGCGACGTCAGTTGCAGACGTGCAGATGCCGCTGGCTGCCGAGTCAGCAGCCATTGCAGGGGCGCCTGCCGCAACGACGCCAGAATGGGTTACCTGCCAATGATGCGTGGCTGAATTGCATGGAGAGATCCACGGAGGCAAGCATGCAACAGCTTCGGTCGCCATGCGGCATGGCAGGGCGCGGGGGAACCCACTGCGCTCGCGCAGCGCCGAGATCCCAGTGAGTGTGCGCAGCTTTGCCGCTGCCATCTCTGAGCGTGACATGCTGCGCGCGGTGCTGATGCTCGACGCAGATGGTCAGACAGCCGTGCGTGCCGACGAGGGCGCCTCTGAGAACATGCCGCTTACGCGGCAGCATCCCCCTCGATATGATGAGTACCCATCTGAATGGATTTTTCAACGGCATCCTATCACAGAGGACGAGGCCAGGGGGTACATGAGCGTCTTTACCTCTATGACGAGGGACCAGTGGGTGCTGGATCAAATGCGCCGCAAGGGCATGCGCGGCGCAGCGCTGTCCGCTGAGCCGGGCATATTCGGCGGCGAACGACATGAGTTAGCCCTAACAGTGAACAGTGGGACCATGATTGATGGAATGCTGTCTATCTTGCTGGACATCGGCAGCAACATGAACATTATTGGTTTGAAAACTGCGGAGGCATATGAGTGAGTTTCACGCTCGCATGGTCATGATATCAAGAAGCCGGATCTGAATGAGATATTCTACGTGACCGGAGTGGGCAAGGGAGTCGCCGTTTGCCGCGCGTCATTGCATTGCAAGGTCGCTTGCGAATATATGGGCGACTCCGCGGGGGCACCCGCTATTGCCAGGTTAGACACCTACTCGGCCAATGTGGCAAAGGAGTCTGGCGAGAATCTGCCGGCAAACCTGGGGCGGAGAAGCGTGGCGAACATGCGCGCCATCCTGATCCTTCAGCGGTGACATGAAAGGATGGTCATTGCAGGTGCAGACATGCAGAGGCTCTTCCTTGGTAAGGGTGCCAGAGTGCTGCATTTGATGAAGACGCCATCGGGGCACCTTGCGATCGAGGTAGGCGAGTGCGGGGTAGCAGCGGAGGCCGATGGTTCGACAGCTTTTACCATTACGGCCAACCTTCAGTGCGAGGAGACGCCCGTGCTCATCAAGGAGACCACGGATATTAAGCCGATTGCGGGGCAACCTGCTTCTAGCAGCGCGGGGGCACCTGCTCCTGCCGACGTGCGCGCGTGCATGATGTCCCAGGGCCCAAGGGCATCAGCTTCTCCATTAATGAGGAGACATGAGGATACGCTTTCGCGCGCGATCCAGTCCATGGTGGATGACGCCCTTAAGACCTCGTATCGCAGTAGCACGGTGTGCGGTGGCAGACCGACGCCTGCCGATCAGGATTTTGCCGCGAGGAACTTGCGTGCGAAGATCTATCAGGCCATCTACGAGGAGGGCAGCGAGTGGGCGCCGCCCGATAGCCGAGCGGGGCAGCCTGCCACTGCGGGGCAACCCGCCGCACCGAGCGACACTGCCGAGAGGTGCGACATCTTTGCCTCGAGCAGTGGCCCAGGGGCCCATGGCGCGGGCATTTGGACGCCCCCATCGCTTGAAAATGAATGACGGGGGCAGGCGCGTGCCACGGCCACTCGCGCTTGCCCGGACAGGCCGAACACTGGGGCGCTGTCTTCAGGCGCGGGGGCACCTGCGTATTTTTCCCGGGCGCCAGCTGTGCGCGCCAGGGGCAGCGGCGGACCTGGCTGTGCGGCTGCCGCAGAAAGGATCTCTCATCTCATCAATATCATTCTCGTGCCCTTGTTATGGAAGATATGCGAGCAGCTTGCGCTGATGTCCGAGCTCGAGGGTGCATGTGCGACCGTGTTGCGCGCGCAGAGGTTATGACCTCTGCGGGTGCACGTTGCTTGGGTGTTTTACTCTCGGGGGATTGTCAACTACTGTGGGTGGCAGCGCCCGCTGACTGGTATGTGCGACTGCCGGGGAAGCGGGCGGGGCCACATTATCAGCGTATCCAAAAAGTCATGATCACAGTTTGTACTTATGCGACCTCCAGACTACTTCTGAAGAGTGGGCCCCGTGCGCGATATTATTGAATAGCTGGGCTTGCACATCATGCGAATGCGATGTTTTCACACTGGTCTGAAGTTCGACCGTTCGAGTCGTTCGCCGAGCGGCTCGTGCATGCAGGTGGCGACCACCAACGTGCGCATTCCCGCCAATATATGGGAATGCACGTGCCAAGTCGCTGGGGGACTTGCTCGACGAGCAGGGCGTGAGTTAGACTGGTACGGCCAGGGCGCCCAGAGGGCGGAATGGCGAAATAAACGACCGCTATCATGACTGCAAGACTGACCCAATAGACCATCATAAAACACGGACAAATCATGCAAAAGCTGTACACCACAGCGTGCGCACTCGAGTGGATACAGGAGTTTGAACCTACGTCCAGTCTCCTAAGAATGGCCCTCAATAGGACCATGTGGTACGCTGGGTGACGATGAACCTTGACGACGATACTGACTGTCGTGCAGGACATCAAGGTTCAAGATCAACCAATCGGGCGCAATTACAATGCGCCGCTACCAGACGGTGTGACGAACATTCGTACTCGACTGTACTGGGAGCCTCCGGCGCCAGTCTTATTCAGAAGCGAGGGGCAGCGACCGCGCCCAAGGGGTTTGCGACCGTCGATGACGATCGTCTTCCTCCCCCCTCGATTGAGCGTGACCGCGCGCTACCCCCTATTCCCGAATTTCCGACACTTACTTTACCCGATAATGAACAGACAGCACTACCTACCGATGCTCGGATAGAGCAAAGAGAAAAGCAGAAGGCTGACAACGAAACCGGCATAAGACCGCGCGAGATACCCAAGACGGTCGAAGACGGCATCGACGTTTGTTGCGGGGGCCTGAAGGGCTTCGGGTGTGGAGCACGCTACGCTGACGTCCCCCTAGACATCGACAGCGACGAAGACGAATATACCTTCATTGCACTAGCAGCGGGGCTATCTGCGGATGCACATGCTGATGGGTCCTCCATAATTCCAACTTTGTGCTGCGCGCGAAACAACAAGGTAGACATGTTGGAAGTGAATGGAGAAAATGGGGGAATATCGAAGTTTGCCTTCAGCCAAGGTCTGTCCTCAGGGGGGAACCTCGCCTAACGTTTCTTACGTCGACTTTGGAAACAAGGAAGTCCAGGATGCAGTGATGCACTACTTGGATGTGTGTTTTTCCCGGAAAGGGCTCCCTCCCAGGGTTTTCTTTTAGTTGGTAAACCTGTTCTTGGTGCCATGCGGGAGGTGGGCCGGCGGAGTTATTTCCTGATAGTTTTCGAGGTCGAGGTGGGCCGGCGGAATTAATTGGGAGGATGTCTCGAGCGAAGCGTTTTTTTTTTTTTTTTTTTTTTTTTTTTTTTTGTTTTTTTTTTTTTTCTTCTCTCTCTCTCTCATTTTTTTTTTTTTTTTTTTTTTTTCTTTTCTTTTCTTTTCTTTTCTTTTTTCCCCTCCCTGGAAAGGGCTTAGGCCCAGGGTTCTCTTTTAGATGGCTTACCCCCCGGTTTTGACTTGTTGAAGGCCGGCGAAATTATTCTACGTAAATAGCGAGGTAAAGTGCTGTTTTTTTTTGGGGGGGGGGGGAAGTGCGTTTCGTGCGTGCCCGCTCGAGGAAAGTGCGCCCCCCATTTCGGATCCTCGATAAAAAACGGGGTCCGCAGACCCCCGTTTTCCATTGTAAAAAAGAGGGTGCGGAGCGTTTTTCGCAGAATCCTCGACAAATAACGGGGTCAGGAGCCCCGACCGCGACGCGGAAAAGCGCCCCGCGCGCAGGAATTCCGAGGATGTCTCGCGCGTGCCGCGTCCCGCGCGCAGGAATTTCGAGGATGTCTCGGTTAATTCGCTTGTTTTGTTAGGATTTCTTAGAATTTTGGCAGGATGTCTCGAGCGAAACGCTTTTTTTATAATTATTTTTATGTTTAATAATTTTGAGAATGTCTCGAGCGAAACGTTGGTTTTTGCAAAATTTGGGGATGTCTCGAGCGGGGGCTTCGTGGGGGGCCAGAATGCAGAGGATGTCTCGGGCGAAATGCTTGTTTTCGTGTCCCGCTCTCAGGAATTCCAAGGATGTCTCGCGCGGGCCGCGTCCCGCGCGCAGGAATTTCGAGGATGGCTCGACTAATTCATTTGTTTTGTCAGGATTTCTTAGAATTTTGACCGGATGTCTTGGGGAGGCCGCCAAAACGCCCCAGAACGGCTCCGAGGGGACACCCTACAGGCTCCCTTCCGCTGCCATTTGTTTGGCTCAAGCCAGTTTGGCGCAAGCCCGTTTGTCTCGAGCGGTTTGGGCCGACGGCGCCTGCTCAGCAAGAAATGGCCTTGGGCTCTTGTGGAGCTTGCGCAGCATGCCTGACGGAGCTGCTCGCGCGGAAACCGTCGCGGATTCGGAGAGGCTCACCTTCGCGAGCACGTCCTGGGGCAAGCCAGGCGCGCGGAGTGTTCACAGGCCGCCCGTGCAGGCGCCGCGACGGCCGCAGGGGATCCGCTCTACGCATGTGCGCGTTGAACGTGGCGCGTCTGGGACGGACGATCGCGTCGCCGGCGCATCGGACGGCCCGGGCAGCGGCCAAGGTTCATCAACTACGAATGCAGCGGGGTAGGTTGCCAAATTTTAAGATGATGAAGCGGGTGTGGCAAACCGCACCTGTACGGTCCCTCCCTCCTCTTCCGCAACGACACACACGAGCCTACCGAACAGCACGCTGGCATCGACTTCCAGGACCTTCCTCTCCCCTCCTTTCATAACTTTTTGATACATGTGTCTCGCATTGCGTGTTGTCCAGACACGCCAGATTTCTTATGCCAAGGCCTTGCCCACCTGGTCTTTGTTACGCCCAGACGATGTCCGCAGCGGTTGTCGTACCGTATCGTATCGTATCGTATCATATGTTTCAGAGCATGATCAGTCGTGAAAGACAAACATAAGTCCCCGTAGCACTAGCTCTGTTTGGGTCATCTGCAAGCAGCCCCCTGGACGAATGATGTGCGCAGACGGCCAGGAGGTTACTCCAGTTCTCTTTCCCACGTTCTTTTGGTGGCACATTCCTTCGCTCGGGAGGGTGTCCGCAGACCTATTGTGAGCTAGCGTTATTCCAGATTGCACGCTAAGTAGCTTTTTGTTCTCTCTCTCTCTCTTTCTCTCTCTCTTTCTCTTTGTGTTTCTATTCCTTTCTCTCTCTCTCATTTTTTTTTGTTCTCTCTCTCTCTCTCCCTCTCTCTCATGTATGTATATATAATGATAATACTAATACGACTAGTACTACTACTAATAACAATCACAATAATACTAATAATAATAATACTAGTAGTCGTAGTAAACATAATAATATTAGTAATACTAATATTAGTAATAATGATAATAATGGTACTAATGCTAATGATGATAATGATAGTAATAATCATAATACTACTGAGATTAATGATAATACTAACAATAATCGTAGTAGTAGTAATAATACTAATAATAATGCTACTACTACTACTACTACTACTACTACTACTACTCTTAGTATTAATAATGCTAATAATAACATTAATGATAATAATATCAACAATAACAACAATACTATCATTAGTAATATTATTAGTAATAATACTATTACTAATACTAATACTAATAATAATATTAACAGTATTAATAATAATGATATTAATAATACTATTAAAATAATAAGACTAATAATACTAATAATGATAATAATAATGGTCATCATACTAATGGTAATATTAATGATAATATTAATAATAATAATCACAATAATACTACTAATACTACTACTACTACTAATAATAATAATAATACTAATGAGAATAATAATACTAAGAATAGTAATACTACCACTAATAATAATAATTATAAAAATAATAATACTAATAATAATAGTAACAGTAGTAATAATAGTAATAGTAGTAATAGTAATACTAATAATGAGAATACTAATTCCCGGGGAAGCAGGCCCGGGGCCCGAATACAGCTGCCCCAACCCTCCATGGGGGAACGGGGGCTCATTTTCCTTGTGTTTTTTATAAGGATTCCGCGTCCTGGGCCTCGGAGGCCGCCGCCTCCGACCCCCCATGGGAGGACGGGGCGGCCGGGGAGGTCCAAAATAGTCCAGGAGGGCCTCCAGAGGCTCCCAAGACGGCCCAAGCGGGCCCCGAGTCGCCGAAAGACCGCTCCAGGACGCCCAAGATAGGCCCAAGACTGCCCGAGGGCCCCCCAAGGCACTCCACGACGCTTCAAGACGCCTCTCCAGAGCGCTTCAAGAGGCCGAAATCGTCAATTTCACGAAGGTTTTCGAACGATTTTGGCCTTCCAGCCTTTTCGGCTGTCCGACGTTCCAAGACGGCTCAATAAGCCCCCAAGAGCGCCCCAAGACGGCCCAAGAGGGCCCCAAGACGGCCCCAGAGTCGCCCAAGACAGCCCAACAGAGCCCCAAGACGGCCCCAAGATGCGCCCAAGAGGGGGACCACGACTCCAAAATTCGACCCTCCCGCGAGAAGAGTGCCCCAGGAGCCCCCAAGAGGCCCCAGGAGGTCCCCAAGAGGCACCCAGGAGGTCCAAACGAGGCCTGAAGAGGCCACGAAACAGCCCCGAGGAGGCCCCAGAACGGTCCCAAAACGGCTACCGAGAAGCTGCGAAACTGCCTTCACGACGTCCCCGACAGGCCAACCACGAGATCAAAACCAACACCCATGAGACCTTTGACCCACCACCCAGGGCACTGTGGCGGGAGCAGTGACAGCACTTGTGCACAGCATGTTCCGGCGGGAGCCTTCCGGAACACGCTGCAGGAGGAGGAGGAAGATCAGGAGGAGAGAGAGCTGGAGTGGGAGGAGGAGGAGGGGGACGAGGAGGAGGAAGAGGCCTCCAAGACAGCTCCAAGATAGCCGAAGAGGCTTCCAAGAGGGCCCTGGGCGGCCCACGAGGGCCCCAAGGCGGTGCCTGAGGCGCCCAAGAAGGCCCGAGAGGGCCCCAAGACGGCCCCAAGAGAGGCCCAAGAAGGGAAACACGAACTGAGAATCCGAGCTTTCTACCCCGAGAGATTCTCGGGAAGTCCCAAGAGGCCCCCAATCGGATCCAAGAGGCCCCCAAGAAGCTCCCAAGAGGGCCGACGAGGTTCCAAGAGATCTCCCAAGGTGGCCCCAAGAGGCACAACTCATTGTTTTATGATTGTGTTTTGACGGGTTTTATTTTTTCTGCCTTTTGGCATCCCGATGCTCCAAGACGGCCCAAGAGGCTTCCAATACCGCTCCAATATAGAGGAAGAGGCCTCCAAGAGGGCCCCAAGACGGCTCGCGAGGGCCCCAAGACGGTGCTTGAGGCGCCCAAAACGCCCGAGAGGGCCCCAAGAGAGGCCCAAGAGGCCCAAAAAGGAGACAGTACACACAGGAGCACGTCAGAACACACAGGTGCCGGCATAACTGACGGCAGAAACGCAGGAGCACGGCCGTACACGCAGGAACAATCCGTAGCCATTTTGGCTCAAGGCCATGGAGCACCCGACGACCGCGAGTCGTCCGCGGCGTTCCGAGCGCGAGGGGCTCCTCGCTTTGGGCCAGTGCACTCTGTTGTTCTGCTCCCGGCTTTCGCAGCGCGGAGGCGCGACCTGTCGGCCCGTGCGCCTGGGGCCATGGCGCGCTCCTCGCGTGGCGGCAGCAGCGGCAAGCGCAGCAGGCCGTACTGGATGTGCAGCTGCGGAGGTTGGAACTGGGACTGGCGATCCTCTTGCCTCAGCTGTGGGTATGCAGCGCCGCCCTGGGCTCTGGGGTCGGCCCCCGCCGCGGGGAAGCCCAGGGCCGACAAGGACGGATGGGTGGGCCAGCCGAGGGGGCGCAAAGCCCAGCGGCAGGCCCGCAGCGCTGCCTCGCGAGCGGCATCCGCCAAGTCGCAGACCTCGGCTTCTGCGGCCAGTGGGGCACCGAGCGGCGGCGGAGTCACGGCTATCGAGGGGCTGCAGGCGACGGTCGAGCAGTTGGAGGCGCTGCAGGCTGGGCCGCCCGAGGGCGTGGACGGCAGCTTCACCAGCGTCGTGGCCAGCCAGCTGGAGTCGAAGCGGGCAGAGCTGGCCGGGGCCCAGCAGGCAGCAGCGGAGCAGAAGGCCGCCACCATGCCGCGGTCGACGCTGCTGCACAAGGAGGCCAACGCCATCAGCAAGGCGGAGAAGCGGCTCCGCGCAGCCCGCCAGGACCTGGAGCAGAATCGGGTGGCGCGCGACCTCGCGGAGGCCCAGCTCCAGCAGGCCCAGGGGGAGCTCGCGGAGCGGGACGTCGCGCTGGAGGAGGCCAGCAGGGCGCTCCAGGTCCTCGAGGAAGCCGCCCGTGAGGAGGCGGGGGCGCGGCAGCGCCGGCGGGCCGCTGAGTGGGCAGGAGCCAGCCAGGTGCCAGGGCTCCTCACGCAGCTGGACAAGCTGCCAGAGGCCTGGGCCTCCAGCAACTTCGAGGTCGCATGGGCAGCCATCCGCGCCCAGATGGAGGCGGTGCGAGCGCAGCTCGCTGGGCCCCCCCTGGCCCCCACGCAAGCACCGCGGGCAGAGTCCTGCCCCACGGGCGAGATCAGCAGCGACGACGGCAACCTCGCAGGCAGCAGCAGCCCCTGGCAGCCCCAGGCCGCAGCGGAGCGCGGCCAAGCCGAGCGGCATGGCAACGCGCTTGGCGAGTGGCCGCAGGTGGCGCAGGCCTGCAAGCGGGAGCTGGCAGCCGAGGCTGCGGACCTGGCCCCTTTGGCTGCTCGTCCTGCTGGCCGCGCAGCTGGGGGGGCCCCGCCAGGGCAGGAGAGGGCCTAGTGAGGCCAGCGCTGTGGGGCCACGCCAGCTTGGCGGCAGCAGCGCCGAGGGGGCCCGCCTAGGCAGCAAGCGGCCCAACGCCCGCGGGGAAGCGCCCGCCCCGCCGGCACCAGGGCGGACATCGGCGGCGGCGCGGGGCGCCAGAGGAGGGCTGGAGGCACTCGAGGCCCCGCCCACAGGGGTGACGGGAAGATCCTTGGGGCGGATCGACTGGCACTTGCAGGACGCCCTGGGGCCCAAAGGCGTCAACCTCGACATCTTCGCCGCCTTCGGCGACATTGGGCTCTCCGCTGGCGTGCCCTGGCTGACGCAGGGCGACTTCAACGTGGGGCCAGGCACGCTGCGCGAGTTGGGGTGGCCCAGAGTGCAGCGAGGTACGTACCCGGGGCTCTCCGAGTTCACGTGCGTAGCCCAAGGTGCCGAGCATGTGTGCGACTGGTTTGCGAGCTCCTTCGGTCGGGCCCATGGGGTCCGTGAGGCCTCAGCGCTGGATGGCTTTGGGCTATGCCCCCACAAGCCGGTGAGGCTGCTGCTGCTGGACGCGAGACCAGATGCCTTGGCGCAGGTGCTGGTCCGCCCAGGTCGTTTCCCTGATGTCGACGCCGCAGCTTGCCGACCCCTCGAAGATGGTGCTGTCCAGGAGCGCAGCCGCGTGGGGCGCACTCGCTGGCAGGTGGAGCACTGCCGTTGGTCCTGGGAGGTGGACTCCCACCCGAGTGCCCCCCATGAGGCAGCTCGCCAGTGGATCCAGGTAGTCGAGAGCACCTTGGTGGGGATCCACGGCATCGACGACGGCGACCTACATAGGTACCTGGGGCGGGCCGAGGGGCCCATGATTGTCCTCAAGCCCCTCAGTGCGGTGGTCAAGCACGAGTACCGCCACCGACGCTCGGCCCCCGCCCACGCCATGCGCCAGGCCCTCGATGTAGCGCTGCAGAGGCTCACAGCTGACAGGAGGCGGCGCTGGCAGCCCTCGCACGAGGCTCGGTATGTTCGGCAGGTGGCGCTTTTCCTGGCCGATGTGGAAGCAGCCGCCACAGCGGCCTGTGAGGAGGACGAGGTCGGGGCCCTCGAGCTCGGCACTAGCGAGTGGAGCGGCTTCACTGGCCAAGCGAGCGTACTTGAGCATCTCGAGGCGACGGCAGTGATGGCGGACCTGCTGCAGTCGGCCGAGCTGCCGCTCAGGATGTGTGCTGGGGGGCTGGGGACTGCAGCAGCCAGGCGCGCTAGTGCCGCCGCAGGGGGGCGCTGTGCCTCGCCCACCGACGCAGTAGTGCGGACCCTGGTGCGTTTCGGCTGGTACCTCGAGTCGGAGCGGTGCAAGGTCGCGGACCTCGGTGACGAGCTCGAGCCCATGTTCCTCGGGCCTCAGGCGCTGAGCATAGAGGATGGGTCTGATGCTCGGCAGGCCTCCAACCGCCATGGGGGGCGGAAGCTCACCAGCGCCCCACTCTCGCTTCGGCCGTTGTTCGGGAACGCCATCGGGCGGCTGCTCGGGCCAGGTTTCGAGCTGGGCGTGAGGGGGCAGCGCGTGCGTGGTGCCCACTTCTCCAACGCGCACTGGACGATGCGTATCTGCAAGATTCGCAAGCCAGCTGACGGCAGGCTCAACGGCAAGCTGTACCTCGATGGCTCGGCCAAGGATAGCGAAGGGCCCCCTCCTGCAGGCGAGCAACGCCAGGCGCAGGCCGCTACAGCCGAGGGGCATCCGTTGGCTGGAGCGGCCCCCGGCGTCGGCGCTCCCGCCAAGCGGCCACGCCTGCAGAGCGGCCGCTCGACGGGGAGCAGCGCGACCGCCATCTCGGCCGCTGCTGTCGCCTTCAGCATCCTGGGGCATGCGCTCTGCTACGCCTGCGCGGGCGAAGGCGAAGACGCCCGGGAGATCGTGGCCTGCTCCAGGTGCGGGGCCTACAAGGTGCTGAGCAGCCACGGAGGAGCCAAGCCTCGCCTGAAGGAACGGTGCCCAGGCGATAAGACGAGCAAGTCAGGCAGGAACCAGCGCAGCCTGCGGGGGTGAGGGCTCCATCCTGGAGGCAGGCCGCGAGCGGATAAGCGGGGGGTGAAGGGGGGGGCATCCCCGCTCTGCGTTCGCAAGGGCCAGTGCCAGGACACGCCCAGGAGCGCTACCTGGAGTGGCTAGGCGTTGAAGCGGAGTCTGCAGGTGGTGCCTCGGCTGCAGCCAGCAGCTCAGGCGGCGGCCCAGCTGCTCCCGCGGCAGTGCAGGCGGCGGAGGTGGCGGCTGCCAGCCTGCCCCTGCAGCAGCCAGCCTCGAAGAGAGCTGGGCTTCTCGGCGTGCCCGGGAGCGCTGAGGAGGGGTGCGCCGCCGCGAACGGCACGGCGATCGGCGGCCAGGTGAGCCGCAGGGTCCGCCGCCGTCTGGCGCGCCGCGGCCCGCCGTCTGTGAGTGAGTGAAGAATGAGCATCGTTTCGCTCACGTGTGTTGCTCCCTGTGGCGAGTAGGCACGCGTGGCGCGCTCTGCTTTGGACTCGGCTTCTTTCGGGAACTGTTGTCCGTCTGGCCCTGTCCGCGTCCTGTTTGTTTTCCCCTTGCGCCTTGAAGGCCCCGTCTTTAACTTTAACTGCACGCAGGAGCACGGCAGAACACACAAGTGCCGGCATAACTGACGGCAAAACACGCAGGAGCACGGCAGAACACACAGGAGCACGGCATAACACACAGGAGCATGGCAGAGCACACAGGAGCGCGGCATATCACACAAGAGACATAGAAACACGACAGAACAAGCAGCAGCACGGCAGAACACGCAGGAGCACGACAAAACATGCAGGAGCGCGGCAGATCACGCAGGATCACGAGGAGCACGGCAGTACACACAGAGTACATAGGAGCACGGCAGAACACACAAGAGCATGGCAGGGGCGCGGCAGGTCACGCACGGCAGAACACGCAGGAGCACGGCTGAACACACATGATGTCAATTCACAGCCGCACCCACAGGCACACGCAAATAGGCACACGCACACATACTCGCACACGCACACGCACACGCACACAGACACATACACACGTACACACACACGCACACACAGAGAGGCAGCATACGTTCACGCAGACCGCAGGAGCACGGCAGAGCAGCACGGCATAAGACAGCAGTGCCGCATACCACCACGCACTGACACACATGCACATATTCTACGCAAACACGCGCACGCACAAACGCACGCACGCCACGACATATCTGCACGGCAGACCAACAAGGGAGCATATTTCAGATACCTCGTGGACAAGCGACGGTTCCCGTTCTGGTCCGGTCAGGTTCGGCAACGCTCCCAGGCCTCCCAGTAGCCTGCAGTGCGACCTGCTTTCAATTTGGGTCGAGCTCCCGAGCTCCCCACCCGCTGTTCAAGGCTGGCCAAGCAGGCACCAGCCGTCGAAAATTGTTTATGAGCGGAATTATCATTCATCCAGTCGCGCCGCCGATTTCGGCCGCCGATTTTTGTCGCCGCGAAGTTGAAAGATTTTGGTCGCACGCTGGGTTCCCGGGTTCCCGGTTCCTTCCCGGTTCCGGGTTCCGGGCTGATTTCGGAGGGCGGCGAGGTTCCCGTGTTCCCGGGTTTTTGGTCGATCTTTTTATCGATCGGTCCCACCATCGATCTCATTACCCATTTCTCTATCGATCTCACTATCGATTTCACAAGCGATCTCACTAGAGATCGCATGAGCGATCCCGCGATCGATCTCACTATCGATCTCATTGAATCGATTTCTTTCTTGGACTCACGATCGACCTTACAATCGTCCTCACTGTCGATTCCACTATCGATCTAATTATCGATCTCACAATCGATCTCAATATTCATAGTATTAATTTTCTAATCATCCACTGGTAGGGTTTTCTCAGGTGTAATATGATTTCAGTTCAGAAAGGAGGGGTGGTCGCTGTTCCACCAGGACACCGTCGGCCGCGCACTTGTCCGGGTTGGTCTCGCGCCCAATGCTCGGAAGCTGCACCGCTGAAGGTAGTAGACAGCTTGTCAGGAAGCAGTAGCGCTTGAAAGAGAATGAGGAGGATGACGAGGACGAGCCTGGGGAGACTCGGACCGCTCTGGGCAGGGAGAGGCTAGTGGCCGCTGTCTGACTCGGGTGCAGCGACTTGGCAACAGGGTTGCTGACATGTACGCGAGTCGTGGAGCGCTGGATTTTCTGCGTGTGCAAACGTTCAAGATCAGGTGTATAGGTCATGGGAGTTTCGAGCGGCGGTGGGTGAGTGGGGGTTTGGGGCGGGGGTGTGAATGAAAGGGTGTGAACGGGGAGGTGTGGGAAGAGAGCTGGGATGCTACATGCAGGCGGCCAGACCGACTGGAAGCTCCGTGGCGCGCCCTGTCAGCCGTCCTCCCCCAATTCTCCTCCTCCTCCTCCTCCTCCTGCTCCCCTTCCGAGTGTCAGAAGAGGAGGAGGAAGATGACGCGGATGATCATGAGGAGGAGGAGGAGGAGGCGGAGGAGGAGGAGGAGGAGGATGAGGATGAGGAGGAGGAGGAGGAAAAGGAGGATGAGGAAGAGGAGGAGGAGGGGGAGGAGGACAAGCTAGGTGCGCTCGCGTCATATCTGACATCCCACCCCTCCCTCCCATCCCTTACCACGGCGTAGATCCCCTCTGTACTCGCACAGTCGGATGTCGAGCAGGGCAATGATCCCGAAAGGGTACGCGATGCATTGTGGAGCACGGCATGGCATGGCGTAGAAGAGCACCGCAAAGAGTATCAACCTAGCATTGCATTGCATGCCGTGGCATGGCACGGGAAATGACGCCAGCGCTGCAGCGGAAGCACGAGTCGAAACGAGCGGAAGCGCGGAAATGAGGCCAGCGCTGCAGCGGGAGCACGATTCGGAACGAGCGGAAGCACGGAAATGAGGCCAGCGCCTCAGCGGGAGCACGATTCGGAATGAGCGGGGCCCGAAAATAAGGCCGGCGCCTCAGCGAGAGCAGCATTTTGGAAACAATGCAGGCGAAAACCCAACTCCGGGGAAACTTGTGTAAAAAACAGTACGCGGGGGGGGGGGTCGGCCACTTTCAAACCGTCATCAGGGGAAAAAGGGAAAGTAGTATTCATATTGAGTAACTGTGGAGGCGGAGGAGGAGAAGGAGGAGGAGAGGAGGAGGAGGCGAGGAGGACGAGGGGAGGAGGGCGAGGGAAGGAGGGAGGGAGGGAGGGAGTGAAGGCGGGGGGCGGGCGGGGGGGGGGAGGGGGAGGGGGAGGAGGAGGAGGAGCAGGAGGAGAGGAGGAGGAGGAGGAGGAGGAGGAGGAGGAGGAGGAGGAGGAGGAGGAGGAGGAGGAGCGCACTGCAACTCTCATCGCTTGAAGGTCCGCTCAAGCTATTCAGCAAAAACACTAGCAGCAGCCCGCAACTTGGAGGGCTGCTATCCCACGATCGTTTCTCTGCGCGAACTCCACGCAGAGCCACTGACACCTACTCAATTGAATGATATACTGGAGATGGGTGGCCTGAACATTAAGGTCACTTTGACCATAGATGCTGAATATGTCTTCAAGTCCTTGTGAAGTAAGGACCTGAAGAAGCCGACTGAATGTACTCTTTTGGGATACATCCGTTGGATACGACAGATGATGGGGCGAGAAATCGTGCATAGTATCCAATGATGTGACACTCGCGATATGACCGCGGATGGTCACGCAAAGGGGAGCATTGACAGAGATATGCTCCGACAGGTCATGGACGGAACGCATTTCTTCAAGCATGACTTAAAAAGTCATACTCCGTACCGGGCCGGCCAGACAACATCGTCTGAGGCCACCTGAGTAACACTCGCTCATACAGCGAGCTGCTCGCAAGGCAACTTGCGCGCAAGGGCACTTGCTTGCGGGCTCACCCTCCTTACGAACCCGCCTTTTGCTACCTTTTGTATAGATACTGTTTACTGTATAGGCGGCGGCGGGCTCACGCTTCGTCCCCCCCCCCCCGATTGAAGTGAGCTGGGACAAGGGCGAGAGATAGCGAGCGTTTGTCCGTGACCGTTTGGGCTCAAGCGGCCGGCCACCAAGATGTGACTGCGCCTCAGTGCGAGGCGCATTACTTGCCATCGAGACCGAAAACATCCTTCGCTTGAGATGTCCCGTCGCTCCCGCGACGACCTCCTCCGACTGGGACTATCGCTACTACGGTACAGCAGAGCTGAAACTGCGCTTCGCCTAAGGCGAAGCTTCTGGTCGGGCCTCCCGGCTTCCTTCAAACTAACCCTGCTGTTGTTTTGCGGGCTGGCGGATTTCTCGAGGTTTTTGTTCACACGGGATACCTGACGACTAAGGAAACCTGTCCGTGTGTGCTGCGCCAAGGAGCGCCCTCAGGCTGTCGCCAGCGGCCTGTTAAATTCAGACGCAGGTCCTTGTCAAAAAAAGTCTCGGGATCCTCGTGGACTCTTCGACCGCCGTGGGGTTGTCTTGGCATCGTCTTGTGGCCATATTGGGCCGCCTTGGTACCCGCTGGAGGTTTTTGGGCATTTGTGTGGCGATTTTGCGGGCCTCTTGGGTCGTCTTGGGCTCTTGGAAGCCCGAAAAGGGGAGAACACGAAAACATGTGAAACATGAATGGGGGGCCTTTGACGCGACTTTCTGGGCGGCCGGCGGGAGCGGCCCAAACCCATTGTGAGCTTTTTCGAAGGCCCATGAACTGCTAAAACATCGGGCACTCCAGTCACCCCTGTGGCACGGGGGCCGGCGGATGTAGTGGTTTTTGGTCCATCCCGCCACCGTGACTGGGATAGGCTGCTTCCATGCACTGTCGGGATGCCTCCTAGAGGTCTCTTGAGGGCATTTGGCAGTTTCGGGGACATCTTGGCATACTAGGATTCGTGGGGCCATTTCCTGTTTATTCTTTGACAGCCTATTCCATTTGTTTGTCCGCTTTTTCCCGGAAAGGGCACCGTCCCAGGGCTCTCCTTTACTATTGTAATTCCCCCGGGTGCCAACTTCTGTAGGGCCGGCGGCATTTCCGTTGGATTTTTTTATATAATCTATAAAATATGTAAAGTCCATTGGAGCGCGGGCTCAGCGTAAAATGCGAGGGATCGGGGCCCTGGAGGCTCGGACGCAGCGTGATTTACGAGGGATCGTGGCCCTGGGAGCGCGCGGACGCAGCGTAATGTACAAGGGGTCGGGGCCCTGGGAGCGCGACCCCAATCTAATTTACGAGGGATCGTGTGGCCCTGGGAGCGCGGACGCAGCGTAATTTACGAGTGATCGTGGCCTTGGAGCGCGTCCCGTGGCACGTCCATTGGCACGCTCCATAACGCGTCCCCTCGGCACGTCCCGCGGTGCGTCCCCGTGGCACGTTCCGCGGCGCGTCCTCCTGGCATGTTCCCCTGTCAATTAGCTTTGGGGCAGCTACTATGTGCTGAGGTAGCTCGAGCTTAAGATCCAGATCAGTTCGGTCAGGATAGAGCACAATCGCGGCATGGCACATCGCAGTTCAGCACGGCGCTGCACAGCACGGGCCTCGGTACGGTACATCAAGATCGATACATTCAGCATTGCGTTTGCCCGTCGCCCAATCAGGTGTCTTTGAAACGTTGCCATGCCTTACATGTCTAGATTCCTTTCCGGGTTCGTGGGTCGATCATGTTCACGCAAGTGCCGACGATTGCCGAAGAGCTTTCGTTGGCACCTTCCAGGGAGGGGACTGCACCAGTCACAAGGCCCAAGGAGAGGCAGAGTGATGAGGAGGAGGAGAGGGACAAGTAAGGAACGAAGGACGTTGGACGTAAGGAAGGGAGGGAGGAATGCAGCAAGGAAGGAAGGAAGGAAGGAAGTAAAGATGGATGAAAGGAAAAGGAAGGAGGAGGAAGGATGACAGAGGAGGACGAAGAGGCTGCGGAGGAAAGATGATGAGGTGGAGACCGAGGAGGAAGAGAAGGAGGAGGAAGAGGAGGCTAGTAACATAGAACAGTAAGCATCATAATAATGTTGATAATACGGATGAGAAGGATGAGGAGGAGCAGAAGGAGGAGGACGGAGGAGGCGGGAGGGGAGGGACGAGGAGGAGGAGGAGGAGGAAGAGGAGGACGGGATAAGGAGAGGAGAGGGAGGAGAGGGAGGAGAGGTAGCCGCATGCGTATTGAGGCATGTCCCTTGCGTGTGCTCTCAACGGCCACAGCTTCCCGTGTGGATGGCGTGGTTTGGGATTGGGTGGTAAATCTAAGGAGCAGGGAGAGGGAAAGAGCAGACCGCACACCTTCAGCACTCACAGCGTTCGTGCAGCTCACGATCTGAAACTTTCAATCCCCCACCTTCCCCGTTATCTCATGGAGTGATGTTGTGGACGGATTTCCTGTGTGTGTCCGATAGGAAAGGGAGGGTAGGAATGAGAAGGAGGAATAAGGAGGTGGAGGAGGAGGGATGAAGCTAGGATGATGATGAGGAAGAGGCGATGATGATAATAATAATAATGATGATGATTATGATAATGATGCTGCTGCTATGATGATGATGCTGATGCTGATGCTGATGCTGATGCTGCTGCTGCTGCTGATAATGATAATGATAATGATAATGATGATGATGATGATGATGATGATGATGATGATGATGATGATGATGATGATGATGATGATGATGATGATGATGATGATGATGTCGCTGTTGCTGCTGCGGGTGATGATTATGCTGATGATGATGGTGGTGATGATGATGATGACGAGGAGGAGGAGGATGAGAAGGATTCTACTGATGTTGATGACGATAAGGGTGCTGGTGCGATGGTGATGGTGACGAGGCAGAGAAAGAGGAAGATCAGGAGGACCCAGACCTCCTGCTCCTCCTCCTCCTCCTCCTCCTCCTCCTCCTCCTCCTCCTCCTCCTCGGTGACCCGGGCTCTGGAGCCCCTAAATTGGCCAGGATCACCAAAACCAGGTCTGCCGTAGCTGGTGCTTTTGTCGGGTGATGCGGTGAGTGGAACGGGGCGGGGGGGGCGTCCCCCAGTACACATCACCAAACCAGGTCCCACTAGACCCAGTTCTGCTAACGCCCGACTCTGGGCCTCTTGAGCTATCTGGGGCCCGTCTCGGGCCGTCTCGGCGCCCTCCTGGGGTGTGTTGGGGCTCTCTTGGACGCCTCTTGTGCCGTCTCCGGGCGTCGGGCAGCGGAGCTGGCGACAACAGGAAACTCGTTGTAAAAACTGCTGAAATTCGATGGTTTCTGCTTCGGGGGACTCTCGAAGAGCAGTTCTGAACCCTCTTGGGGCGTCTTGGAGGCCTCGTGTGTCGTCTCGAAGCAATGGTGGACGTGCTGGGGGCGTTTGGGGCCCTCTGGGCCCTCTTTGAAGGCGCTTGAGGAGGGTCCAAGCTCGGTAGGGAGAAGGTCCAGAGCCAGAAGGAAAACCTCGGAGACGTCCAGGATCACCTGCACCTCCCATGCGGCATTGTGAAGGCACTTGGGCCTCCCCTCCAGCCTACTCTCTTTATCTCTCTCATTTGTTTTGTTCTCTCCTTCTCTCTCTCTCTATCTCTCTCTCTCTCTCTATATATATATATACATACATATATGTATATATGTAGATATGTATATGTACATATATATGTATATATGTATATATGTAATGTATATATATATGTGTATATATATATATATATTTATTTATTTATTCATATATATATATATATATATATGTATATATCCCCGTGCACGACGCCCGGGCGCCCAGGGCGGCTGCCCCGAGGGGGCATGGGGGTACCGGGGGCTTTGGGTGTAATCCGAGACGGTTCAGGACAGCTCCTCAAGAGGCTTCAGGAGGCTTCCAAACAACCGAAGACGCCGAGAATCACCGAATTGTCGCTCTAAGACGCCGGAGATGGTCCGCAGACAGCCCCCGAAACCGCCCAAGACGGCCCAAGAGGCATCCAAGAGGACTCCCAAGAGGGCCCGCAGAAGCAAAAATAGCCCCTGGCCCCATTCCCTTCGGAAAAACGTGCATTTTTATTATATTCGCCTAGAGGCCACCAAGCTCGCGCCCCGACGGCCAAAGAGGGTCCCAGAGGGCCCAGACGGCCAAAGAGAGTTCGAAGAGGGCCCCAAGACGGCTCAAGTGGGGTTCCGGCGTGACCTAGAGGCCCCCAAGACAGCCCAAGAAGGCCCCAGGACCGCTCCCAGAAAGGGCTCACAGGGATAGCCGACCTGACATTTCCAGCCTTCCTCCCCAAAGTGAGCCCTAGGAGACCCCAAGAAGGCCCCCCAAAGCATCCAGAATGCCCCAAGAGGCCCCCCACAGGCCCCCAAGAGGCCTCCAAGAGGCCCCCAGGAAGCCGAAGATGGTCCGCAGACTGATCCCCAAACCGCCCAAGATGGCCCAAGAGGCATCCAAGAGGACTCCCAAGAGGGCTCACAGAAGCAAAACTGGCCCCATTCCCTTTGGAAAAACTAGCATTTTTATGATATTCGCCCAGAGGCCTCCAAGATCGCGCCAAGACGGCAAAAGGGGTCCCAGAGGGCCCCAAGATCGCACCAGACGGCCAAAGAGAGTTCCACGAGGGACCCAAGACGGCTCAAGTGGGGTTCAGGAGTGCCCTAGAGGCCCCCAAGACAGCCCAAGAAGGCCCCAGGACCGCTCCCAGAAAGGGCTCACAGGGGTACCCGACCTGGCATTTCCAGGCTTCCTCCCCAAAGGGAGCCCTAGGAGAACCCAAGAAGGCCCTCCAAAGCATCCAGAATGCCCCAAGAGGCCCCCCACAGGCCCCCAAGAGGCCTCCAAGAGGCCCCCAGGCAGCCGAAGAGTGTCCGCAGACAGCCCCCCAAACCGCCCAAGACGGCCCAAGAGGCATCCAAGAGGCTTCCCAAGAGGGCTCGCAGAAGCAAAATGGCCCCATTCCCTTCGGAATACGTACATGTTTATTATATTCGCCCAGAGGCCTCCAAGATCGCACCAAGACGGCCAAAGAGGGCCCCAGAAGGCCCCAACATCGCACCAGACGGCCAAAGAGAGTTCGAAGAGGGCCCCCAGACGGCTCAAGTGGGGTTCAGGAGTGCCCTAGAGGCCCCCAAGACAGCCCAAGAAGGCCACAGGACCGCTCCCAGAAAGGGCTCACAGGGGTACCCGTCCTAACATTTCCAGCCTTCCTCCCCAAAGAGAGCCCCCGGAGACCCCAAGAAGGCCCCCCAAAGCATCCAGAATGCCCCAAGAGGCCCCCCACAGGCCCCCAAGAGGCCTCCAAGGGGCCCCCAGGAAGCCGAAGATGGTCCGCAGACAGCCCCCCCAAACCGCCCAAGACGGCCCAAGAGGCATCCAAGATGCTCCCAAAAGGCCCCCAAGAATTCCCAAGAGGTTCCCGGGAATCCCCAAGAGGCCCCCAAGAGCCCCCTCCCCAGACGCCCTGAGCTACTCTTACCGCTCCCAAAGCTTCCGGACAACTCTCGGCTTCCTGAGGCCCGTCACGGGCCCCGGGACCGCCAAACATTTACAACGAAACTCCGGGTCTATGGAAGTTGTCGGGACCTCGGGGACACTTCAGGAACCCCGCATTGAACGAGTCACTACGTGGACGTCGTCGTCGTCGTCGGCGTCGTCATCGTCGTGGTGGTGGCGGTTGTCGTCGTCGTGATCGTCGTCGTCGTCATCGTCATCGTCGCCTTCGTCGTCACTCGTCGCCGCCGCCGTCGTCTTCGTCGTCGTCGATAATCACATGAGCGAAAACGAGAGCAGCAAGACGTGGCGCAGCTGTGACTAGAACTTAAGCGCGCGCGAAGCGCGCGCGTGGTTCTAGTACATTTATATATTCCTTTCCGGGTTCGTGGGTCGATCATGTTCCCGGAAAGGGCGCCGGCCCAGGGTTCTCTTTTAGGATGGTAATTTGTCCCCGGGTGCCGTGCGGGAGGTGGGCCGGCGGAATTCCGCTCGATAAAAAACAAAGTAAAGTCCAATTCGGCGTGAAACAAAATGCGTTTCGCGCGCGCCCGCTCAAGGAAAGTCGACCCCCCATCTCGGATCCTCGATGCGGGGCTTTTTTAGCAGAATCTTTGAAAAAACAAATGTTTGGAACCCCGACCGCGACGCGGAAAAGCGCCCCGCGCGCACGAATTCCGAGGATGTCTCGCGCGTGCCGCGTCCCGCGCGCAGGAATTTCGATGATGTCTCGACTAATTCGTTTGTTTTCCAGGATGTAGGTGAAAGTGTGGAGTGTTTGCGTGCCCGCTCGAGGATGGTGCGCCCCCCGCGCCAAAAAATCGAGGATGTCTCGAGCGAAACGCTTGTTTGGCAAAAGCATGCCCCAGGAGGCCCTGGGAGCGCGGACGTGGCGTAATTTACATGGGATCGTAGCCCTTGGAGCTCGGACCACGCGTAATTTGCGAGGGATCGTGGCCCTCGGAGCGCGGGCGCAGTGTAATTTATGAGGGGTCGGGGCCTTGGGAGCTCGGACGCAATGCAATTTACGAGGGATCGTAGCCCTTGGAGCGCGGGCGCAGCGTAGAATAGGAGGGATCGGGGCCCCGGGGGCTCGGACGCAGGGCAATTTACGAGGGGCCGTGGCCCTGGGAGCGCGGACGCAGCGTAATTTACAAGGGGTCGGGGCCCTGGGAGCGCGACCCCAATGTAATTTACAAGGGATCGTGGCCCTGGGAGCGCGGACGCAGCGTAATTTACGAGGGATCGTGGCCCTGGGAGCCGTCCAGTGGCACGTCCACTGGCACGTTCCGTAGCGCGTCCCCTTGGCGCGTCCTGCAGTGCGTTCCCGTCGCCTTGCGCGTCCCTTGGGGCGGTCTGCGGCGCGTCCTCCTGGCATGTTCCCCTGTCAATTAGCTCTGGGGCAGCTACCATGTGCTCAGGCAGCTCGAGCTTAAGATCCAGATCAGTTCGGTCAGGACTCGGACGCAAAGGAAGCCTCGATCCACAACGCTATAGACCACAATCGCGGCATGGCACATCGCATTTCGACGGCGCAGCACAGCACAGCCCTCTCGGCACGGTACATCAAGATCGATACACTCAGCATTACAACCTGTCACGTTCCCTGGCACGTTCCGTGGCGCGTCCCGTGGTAAGCCAGGCACCGAGACCCCGCGCCCGATATGCGTTGGCGAATTGTGGAGGCGCGTCGTGGCCAAGGGGATAGCCGCCGACAGCACGACGCACCTCCAGCGTCTTTTTCTCGCGCACCGACAGTGCGGGGTCGGCCTGCCTGGGGGCGCGGATGTGCTGGTACACGTGCGCCGGTGTCTGGAAGCGGGCGCGCCGCTGGGTGAGGTTGCCGCTCTCCTGGACCTCGACCTGCGGAACGCATTTCCCTCCTTCGAGCGGGCGGCCGTGCGCCAGGCTGTGGACGCCCATGCGCCGTCGCTGGCAAGCTGGACAGCTTGGTGCCGCAGTGGGCCCGCGTGGATCCAGCTCCCTGCTGGCGGCTGGCAGTCCTGTGACCGAGGGGCGGAGCAGGGGGACCCGCTTGGCCCGGCGTGCTGCGGCCTCGTGCTGCTCGACTGCCAGGCCGCCAGGCGCCGCGCGGTGGAAGCTGCGGGCTGTTGGGTGTGGGACGGCTGGTGCGTGGACGATGGCCAGGTCCTGCTCCCGCCCGCCCACGTGGCTGCTTATCTCGCAGCCCTCGACGCAGCCCTGGCTGCTCGTGGCGGTACCCGGCTGGCCCCTGATGGGACTTTTAGGAGCGTGGCGCGGTTGGTCGGGGGCGGACCTGGGGACGACCAAGCCCCGCCGGGCTGGGCAGATGGTATCGTCGCGGCCCCTTGCCGGCTCCCTGCCCCAGGGGCGCCGGCGGGTAGGGTCCTCGGGGTGGAGATCGCCGGCGCCACTCTCGCGGAGCAGCTGGCGCAGGCCACGGCGGCTGTTGATTCCACTTGCGAGGCCTTGGCGCTTGTGGACGACCCCCGGGCGGAGCTGGCCTTCCTGCGAATCTCGGCCAACGTGTGCCAGATTGTCCATCTGCTGCGGGCGGCGGGGCCAGAGGTGCCGTTTGCCAGCTTGGCGCTTCTTTCGATGCGCAGCAGGCCCGGGTGTTGGGCGGCGTGCTCGGGGGGCCTCTGCCGCCCGAAGCGGTGGATCGAGCCACGTGCGCGGCCGGGGACGGAGGGCTTGGCCTCCGCCGGTCCGTCGACCTCCGCTACCCGGCATTCCTCGCGAGCCGCGTGGAGGCGCGGGGCCTTGCTGAGGAGGTCTTGGACGCGATGCCAGAGCCGTGGCGCGAGGCCGTGCTGGCGCACTGGGAGTCAACTTCGGCTGACGCGCTTGAAGCTTGGCAGGCCGAGCTCCCTGCCTCGGCTGCGGAGGTGGCGGCCCAGCACCTCCAGGCAGGCGCGACGGCCGCGCTGACGCGGGCAGCGCAGCTCGCGGGCCGGGCGCCGCTGGCCGGCGCCGATGCGCTCCTGGCGCCGCCTGGCGCGGACGATTTCGAGCGCCCGGGGGTCGTGCCAGGTCTCCAGGCGCGGTTGGCTGACCTCGTGGCTCGAGGCCGTGTTGAGGTCGTGGAGGAGGCCCTGCTGGGGCGGCGCGACGTGGCGGGCCTGGAGCTTCTCCGCGACCTGCGGGCCCCTGGGACCGACCACGGCTGGCTCTGGGAACTCTGTGGGGCCCTGGCGCTTCTCCCTGAGGAGTTCCTGGTTGCGGCGCGCCTGCGGATTGGCGCCCCGGTCTACGTGGCCCCCGGGGCGTGCTCCCGGTGCGGCGCGGAGCGGGGCGTCGACGGAGCGCACGCTGTCTGCTGCGCTCCAGGGGAGTCCACGCGCGGCCACAACAGGGTTCGCGACGAGCTCCTGGCGTTGGCGTCCCTGTCCGACGGTCATGCGCAGAAGGAGGT
>CAUYUJ010015236.1:134913-232413 GCA_963575745.1 Prorocentrum cordatum
CGATGATGATGATGCTGATGATGCGGGTGATGATGCTGATGATGCCGGTGATGAGGACGAGGTGGAGGGTGAGGAATATGGAGGGCATGATGAGGAGAAGGAGGAGAAAGAGGAGGATGAGGAATATTTGGAGGCATGACGTGGATAATGGTGATGAGGAAGAAAACGCGGGTGCCATACTTTCCAAGGGGAGTCAGCAGGCACATGTCGTTTGCCTTGTCCTCCTTCTTCCCCCCAGACTGCGTTGTTCCTGCGCCATGTTTTGATCGTCCCTGTCCGCGTTTCGGGCAACTCCAAGTGTCCACCTACACCGATACTTGCCAACCCAATCCAGGAGCCCAGGATCGGTCGATGCGCCTTCCTCACTTCAACTGACGCCTTCTCCCCCGTCGTTGTCGTCGTAGCCGTCTCCGTCGACGCCGTCGCCGCCCTCGCCCTTGCCGTCGCCGCCGACGCCGCCGCCGCTGTCGTCGCCGCCAGCGTCGCCATTTTTGCTTTTGTGGTCGCCGTCGTCGTCGTCGTCGTCGTCGTCATCGTTGTCGTCGCCGTCGTCGTCGTCCTCGTCGTCGTCATCGTCGTTGTCGACGTCGTCGTCGTCGTCGTCGTCGTCGTCGTCGTCGTCCTCGTGGTCCACGTTGCCGTCGTCGTCGCCGTAGTCATCGTCGTCGACGTCGACGACGCGCGCGCCCGCCGAGGATCCAGTGGGCCTCCGCCTCCATCCGGCGGCGGCGGCATGGTCCGCTCGCGGGGAGGGGCGACGCCGCGCGACGGCGCCGCGCCAGGGCGGCGGCGGCGGCGGCGGCAGCGACGGACGGCGGCGGCGGCCACGACGGCGGCGATGGCGGCGACGGGCGGCGGCGGCGGCGGCGACCACGACGGCGACGAAGGCGGCGGCGACGACGGCGGCGCTAGCTGCGGTGGCTGCGGCGGCGGTGGCGACGAAAGTGTTGGGGCAGTTTTTTGCGTACGCACTCGCGTGCAGGCCGTTGGGGGCCGGTCTGGCTCATGTGGAGCTCCGAACGGGGCGAAGCGCCAGCCCGATGCTGACAGAACGGTGTACCGACGTGCTTCGCGCGTGAGGAGGAGGAGGAGGAGGAGGAGGAGGAGGAGGAAGAAGAGGAGGAGGAGGAGGAAGAGGAGGAGGAGGAGGATGAGGAGGAGGAGGAGGAGAGGAAGGAGGAGGAGGAGGAGGGGAGGGGAGGAGGAGGAGGAGGAGGAGGAGGAGGAGGAGGGGAGAGGAGGAGGAGGAGGGGAGGAGGAGGAGGAGGAGGAGGAGGAGGCGGAGGAGGTCCGTAGCCATTTTGGCTCAAGGGGCCTGCTCCTGAACTTCCAACCTCGCTCGAGCGATTGTGGCGTGTTGGTTTCAGGGCCCTTGAGGCTCACTGGTCGGGGGTTCGCGACCCCACTCGTGTTCGTGTGGCCGCGGCGCATGGCGCCGCCCGACAATCAGCAGTACAAGGATGTCCTGTTGGGTCCAAAAACCCCCCTCTGGGAGTGCGGTTCCTGCCATCGGAAAGGGAACTGGGCTCGGAGGGTGGTCTGTCAATGTGGCGCGAAGGCCCCTCAGAAAGTCTGTGTCGCAGCAAAGAAGGCCCATGATAAGGCTTTGGCTGAGAGGAAGGCTGGAGGAGGAGGCGGCGGCGGAGGAGGTGGAGGAGGAGGTACCAAACCCGTCAACCGCTGGGCTGGGGACGCCACCCTGGCACAGATCCTCAGAAAGTTGGAAGGCCTCGAAGCTCGCACATCCCCATCCCCTCCCCCAGCGACTGAGGGAGGAGGAGGGCAGCGTGGAGGAGGTGGAGGTGGCACCAGCGAGGAGGATAAGGAAAAGAAGGAGGAGCAGGAGGACAAGGTTAAGGTAATCCAGGTGCGTCTTGCCTTTTGGAAGAACAGTGCCAGGCTCGCGGTCTGCAGCCAGGACAAGAGTTTCGCCGACACCAAGGTTTCGGAGCTGGAGGCCCAGCTCAAGGCCGAGCGCCCATGGGGTGCATCGCAGCTTAGTGTTTCACGGCGCCTTGAGAAGGCGAATGCTAATCTTCGGTCCGTCGAGAAGGCGGCAAAGGCTACGGAGGAGGAGGTTCGGCTCGCTAAGGCTCTTTTGGAAAAGCAGATCGTGCTGTCGCAATCGAAGGTGGAGGAGGCTAAGGGGGAGGTCGCGAGGCTGGAGGAAGAGGCTAAGCAGACGCTGGTCCGTCTTGTTCAGCCATCGGGGCAAGGGCCCGAGCTCTCTCTTAAGCTATCAGGTCAGGCAGCGGATGCTGCCAGTAAGCTCGGCCCTGAGTTCGAAATGGTATACTCAGGCCACTCAAGACCCCAAGATGGGGCTACTCCTGCAGATCTTCCAGACCCATGTGCAGGATCAGTGGTCTACTCAGATGGCTGCTGCTGCTGCTAACTCTCAGTTCTGCTCTGTCACGCAGAGTGAAGCCTCAGACGACGACGATGACATGCTCCCAGCTCTCGGACCTGAGGAGTGGATGTTGTTGGCTGAAGCAGCAAACGCAGAAGCGGGAGGTGGAGGAGCTGGAGGATCAGATAGCGAGGCAGGAGGAGGTGGCGAGGCTAAGGATAAGGAGGCAGCAGCAGGAGAAGTCGAAGCAAAACGGAGAGCTACTATTCGGGAGTTCCAGAAAGTTTTGTCTTCCAGGGGCATCGTCATCAAGACGGGAAAACTGCAGTCTCGGGGGTAACGTCAGTTCGTCTGAGGCAAGTGATGAGTTGGACGCGCATTGTCCAAGTGCCAGAATTCGAGCGCCCAAGCAGCGGCGCAAGCAGATGGAGTTCGGATTTTTCAGCTGTAGCGGGAACACTTGGGAGAGTGGGCGCACCGTGCTGGATTGGAGGGCTGCGAGGCCCGAGCGAGCTCCGCATTTCCTGGCGTTACAGGAAACTCGTTTAAAGGATTCTTCGAAGGGGCAGTCGATGCTGTCGTCTCTGAGGCATTCTGGATATTGCGGCCAGGCGGCTGCTGCTGTTGTGACTGGGGATCGCGATTTGGCTTCCTCGGCACGTGTTGTGGTAGCTGCTAAGGCTCATATTGCCAGTCTCAGGGTCCAGGACTCGAACTTCCACCACTTCAGGGCTTCTGGAGCAGGGCGGGTCGTGGCCTCCCGAGAGGACTTATATATGTTGTCCGTCTACTTCTACGACTCCATCGGCTGTAAAGGGGCGAATTTGGATCTGTTTGAAGGGCCTGGGGTTTATTTCCACACTTGTGATGTGCCATGGGTGGTCGGCTGTGATGCAGACGTGATGCCGTCAGACCCTGGCTTGCTGCAGTGGTGCGCGATCGTTGGCGCATCTGTCCTTGCTCCCGCCGAGTTCACGTGCGGCAAGGGCAAAAGCTCTACTATTGACTTTTTAATAGTCTCGCGAGGTGTGGAGACGTGCGTCTCATCGTTGAAAGTTTGGCATGGGGCTCCGTGTAGCCCGCGTTCTCCGGTTGAATTGTGGCTGAAAGGAGTTGCGCTCAGCATGCTTGTTCACGTGCGTGTGGCGCACAAGTCGTTCCCGACACGCGTGCCTGTATGATGTCAGCAGCAGCATTCTGTTAAGGCTTGGAAGTCAGATATGCGCGATTGGGGGGGCAGGAGCATGGGGGATCTTTGGAAGGAGTGGATCTCTCATGCTGAAATTGAGTTATGCGAGTTGTTCGGTTACCACGGTGCCGATAAAACTGCTCATGTTGGTCGGGCGAAGGGTTTCAGGAGGAAGATCGTCCAGCTCGAATCTTTGCTGGCTAAGAAGTGGCGCAGTCACAGCGCGGAGGCTGCTCGTATGTGGCGCGCGCAGGCCGCTTATCTTGCACAGGCAGGGCGAGTTTTGCAGCTTCCCGATTTGCAGCAGCGCGAGGCCGAGTCGAACAGCCTCGCAGAGCGGCTTCTCGCGTTGGCCAAGGATGTGTTGCAGCCTCGCCTCAGCCGTCTAGCTCCCAGCCTCGAGTGTTTGGTTGACAACTTGCAGGAGAGAGGAGAGGGGGAGGTCAGCTGGGCCCTAGGGCTCGCCACTGAGATCCACACCAAGGTGCTCCAAGAGGATTCTAGGAGGCAATGGAAGGCTTGGGGGGAGTGGGCTCAGGAGGCGGCCAAGGGAGGAGGCAAGGGGGCTCGCATGTACTCTAGAGGCCCCAAGACCATGGTAGGCCCAATAGGGCCAGACGGCTGGACACTCCAAGGTGATGGAGCGGCTGGTTATTTACTCAAGGAGTGGGGGGGCATCTGGTCGGAGGTGGGGGAGAATATTACTGCTGGGCAGGCGCGTTGGCTGTCTTCGGCTCCGTCTCTCCCGGGGCCTACTTTGAAGGATTTGAAGTGGGCGCTTTCTCGTTTTCGGCATGATGTCGGCTTGGGCTGTGATGATATCAACCCGAGAAGTTTTCTTGTTGCCAGATGAGTTCCTGGAGCGGCTGACTCTGGCCTAACATCATTTTTTTATGGCAAAGCCTGATGGAGATGGGCTGCGTCCTATTGCTTTGATTGCCGCACTTTTCCGTGCATGGGCGCGAGTGCGCCAACCTATCGCCAAGCAGTTGGAGGAGACGCACAAGTCCGAGTGCTTTCGGGGCGTGCGTGATCAAGAATGCGACCGTGCGGGGTATCAGCACAATCTTCTATCGGCATACGCTCTCATTAAAGACATGACACCAGCCACGTTGTTCACAGACTTACACAAGATCTACGAACGGATTGCGCATTCTGTCTTGGTGAGAGAGGGTATGGCCGCTGGTTTCGAGTATCGTATCTTGGCAGCGGCGTGCAGTCTGTATTCGGGACCCAGGGTCTTGGCTTTCCATGGCGCGGTCTCGGAGGCGTTCAGAGTTCTAGGAACGGTGCTGGCAGGGTGCAGTCTGGCCATGTCGTTAGTGAAGGTGCTTCTCTATAGAACCTTAACGCGCGTAGTCGAAGCTCATCCTGCTGTTCATCCTAGAAAGGTCGTGGACGATATATCTGCTCAGGTTCTTGGCACAGGGCGTTGCGTAGTGCAGGAGATGTCTGAGGTAGGCCACAAGCTCGTCCAAGGTTTCCAGAACCTCAAGCTAATCCTCTCGGGCACTAAGGGCCACTTCTTAGCGCCCTCTAGAAGCATCGCCGATCGCCTCGCTAAGGCTTGGGGGGCATACGGATTTCGTCATAAGGTGTCGATTCGCAGTCTTGGAGTGGACGTGCATGCAGGACGGGCGAGGCGAACGCGGACGGTGAGGCTGAGGAGGTTGAGGGCTGCGGGAAGCAAGGTCGGGCAAGTCCACAGAGCGGGTCCTCAGGCGGGCTCGATGTGGGGCTGTTCGGTTGCTGGCCTCACTGGTCGTCAGATTGTGGGCCTCAGAAGGTCTGCGCTCCGAAGCATGTTCAAGGAGAAGTCAGGGGCCTCCTTAGGACTCAAAATGAGGACCTCCAGGAAAGCGGCCGCCATGGACCCCTACGTCTTCTATCGCGTCCAGGTGGTGCTCCAGTGGGCCAGGGCCGTCTGGGACAACATCGTTAAGGTTGAGGTGCTAGAGTGCGTCTTGCAGCAGGCGATCAGTGATCTCGCTCGTGCCAAGTGTAAATGGGCGGTAGCAACATCACCTGCAGACGTGCTGATTCTCACGATGCAGGAGCTTGGGTGGAAGCCCCTACCGGCTCGATTGTTTCAGACGCAAACTGGTGTTATAGATTTGTTCTGCCTATCGCCCGTGCTGGTAAGTAAGATGGCAGGAGATGCAATACGTGGCCGATCTGATGTGGAGGCTTTGAAGCTGCGTAGTGGCAATGCAGTTTGGTGTCGACCAATCTTTTGGGACGGAACGTTGCAGCTCTGCGACGGCGGTCCCAAGTCGGCTTGGCGCGAACACCCTCAGACTTGCTTGAGGTCTTCGTTGAGTTTCACCACGTGGACTATGGATCGGATGTACGAGCAGAAGTTATCGGACAATGACATATGTGTACTCTGGTGCAGATCGTGGCACGCTGTGTCACAAACGGTTTCGCTGTGACGCTTGGACGACACAGAGAGAGGATAGCTGTTCACCCACGCTTTTGAAGGCCGCAGATAACATACGTCGGTGGCATCAGGATGAGAGGAAGTTCGCTGCAGGTATTATGCCTTTTCCTCGGGAGCTCATCTTGAAGCCGTTAGTGACGCAGTCTGCAGGCATTTATTGGGTCAACGGACCTGCGGGTGGATATCTTACTGGTGCTCACATCTTCTCAGATGGCTCAGCTACACATCCGTCGTGCAGCTGGTTTAGGCGAGCTGGGTGGGCGCTGGTGATGATGGACGAGTTCGGCCGTTTTCTGTCAGCGGCTTTTGGTGCTGTACCCGCAGATGTTTGCCCTCTGCAGCAGTCCCGTGATGCAGAGGACTACGCCATCCTCATGGCTTGTGAATGCTGTTTTGGAGACATTGTCATGCACACCGATTGTGCTGGCACGCTGTCTTGTTTGGTGGACCGTGAGTGGTCAGTCAACAGCATGAACGAGAGAGCGCACATGTGGCAGCGAATATTGCATGTTTTTGAGGATGGACTGCAGGCAGTGAAAGTGGACGCGCACATCAGCATGGTTGATGTTAGAGAGGGCCGCGCGACAGAAGTAATCAAGCACGGCAATGATAAGGCCGATGATTATGCCAAGATTGCAGCTCCGAAGCATCCTGCTAATGATGAGTATGATAAGTATAAGGCCTTAGTCAGTTTCTCGAAGGAGTTAGGCAGGTGGATCGGGGCCCAAGAGGTCCACCAGGCTAAGCACCAGATGCCTGACACGATCGAGTTTCCTGAGCGTCAGGCCACAGTGCGTAAGGTGTCTCTTAGGAAGAGTAGGAGGCTGTACCGCGAGCTGGGGAAAACAGTGAGCTGCCCACGTAGTGTTTTCCCTGCTCTTGATTTGCCTGAGGACAGGGACGAGGAGCTAGAGATTTTTCAAGAGCTCCAAGGTTACACCCTCAGGCTGTCTCATGTGTTTGACGCCACAGGGGCGCAGGTCTTGGTTGGAGGCCGTGTCGCCATGTGCACGAAGTGCGGGGGCTACGCGTGGAGAGGGGTTGCTTCTCTCGCGCGGAAGTGCCAGGAGCCGACCCGCGCTCTTTTTCGGCAGAGGGGTAGGATGCAGAAGGGAGTGTTTCCGAGTTGGGCCGAGCAATACAGAGGTTGGACCACCGGCCCAATGCTTAAGCCCATTCGGATCGAGCTCTACCACCTCGCGAAGCGCGGTGCCAGGTCCCCCTTGCCAGAGGCGTGTTAGTTTTCTGGAAATCTCAGCACCGTCCATGACGAGAGCTGGAGTGAACGAGAGTTGCTTGCACGTTTCGGTCTCGATGAATCCCTTCTCGAGCCCTTGGTGGCCCAATTGCGGTCCAAAGCTGAGGCGGGTGACGCCAGCGATTCTGAGTGTTAATTCGTTTCGTTCTCGGGGCTAGCGGCATCGACGCTGGCTCCACATGGAACAGAACAGAACAGGAGGAGGAGGAGGAGGAGGAGGAGGAGGAGGAGGAGGAGGTGGAGGAGGAGGAGGAGCAGGAGGAGGAGGTGGGGGGGGAGGAGGAGGAGGAGGAGAGGAGGAGGAGGAGGAGGAGGGGGAGGAGGAGGAGGAGCAGGAGAGGCGGCGGGGAGCGTCGGATTTCAGGAGCTGCCTCCCCCCTCCTCTTTGTCCTCCTCCTCCTCCTCCTCCTCCTCCTCCTCCTCCTCCTCCTCTTCATCCTTTCCAGGCCTCACGGGGCGGTGTAGGATCGCGCCGATCGGTGCATCGGCGATGCGGCTCGATGTGGAGCTCGATTTTGTTCACGCCGACGACGCCGATGCATCGGCGATGCGGCGCGACCTGCCGGCCCCATCTACTCGGACCCCATTCGGGAAAACCTCAACCTCCCTCTCCTCCTTGAAGGCAAGGGCGAAGGGACAGGTTGGTTTCGGCAATCCCAACTTCGACAATTCGGTGCCAGCGGAGAAGGATAGCTATCTCAAGTCGGCGCGCCCCGACGAGATGAGCTTGCCATGCTGGGGGATCCTCGTTTCTACCTTCCTCCAGTCTGCGAGGAGGGATGAGGAGGAGGAGGATGAGGATGAGGATGGTGCTTACTTTGATATTGATGTTGATGTAGTTGATGATGCTGATGCTGATGCTGATGCTGATGCTGATGCTGCTGCTTCTGATAATGATCATGATGATAACGATGACGATGGCGATGACGATGCTGATGCTGCTGATGATGACGTCGATGATGATGATGACGATGATGGTGATGTTGTTGATGTTGCTGATGATGACGATGATGAGGATTATGCCGACGATGACGATGATGATGCTGATGTTGCTGATGATGATGGTGATGATGCTGATAATGATGATGCTGATTATGAAGACGACGCTGATGATGCTGCTGACGATGATGATGATGATACTGATGCTGATGCTGATGATGATGATGATGATGATGATGATGATGATGATGATGATGATGATGATGCTGTAGATGATGATGTTGATGACGATGATGAGTATGATGATGATGCTGATGATATGCTGACCATGCTAATTCTGATGCTGCTGATGATGCTGATGATGATGAGTATGAGTATGATGATGCTAATGATAATGATGATACTGATGGTGATGATGATGAGGATTATGATGAGGATGCTGATGATGCTGATGATGATGATGATGATGATGACGATCATGATGATGATGATGATGCTGATGATGATGATGATGCTGATGATGATGATGATGATGATGATGAGGATGATGATGATGATGCTGATGATGATGGTGATGATGCTGTTGTTGCGGTTGAAGACGATGATGACGATGATGACGATGATGACGATGATGACGATGATGATGACGATGATGACGATGATGCTGATGCTGATCATCATGATTATGTTGCTGCTGATGATGAGGAGGAGGAAGAGGACTATGATGAGGATGACGAGGACGAGTGAGCAGAGAGGAGTTGGGTGCAGGATGAGCAAGACTAGCTCAAGAAGTCACATGAGGATGGGGAGGAAGACGGCGCAGGAGGAAGAGGAGCATGTGGAAGTAGTTGGATGAGGAAGTAGCAGGAAGTAGTATTCAACGTTGTCGTCGTCGTCGTCGTCGTCGTCGTTGTCGTCGTCTCCTTCAAGCTGGTCGGCACTGCAAGCCGCCGGACGAATGTCCAGGCCAATCCGGCGGGGTCCTCCGATGCGGGAGGCCTCCCGGTGGGGGAGCCTCTCGGCAGCGGCGGGCCGCGCCTTGGGCAGCGGACGTCCACAGAGGCCCACCCCAGCCACCAACATGAGTTGTGTTGTCCTGACTGCGTTGTCTGACGTTCCATGGCACGTTTTGCAGGCGCTCGCGCCTCTGAGACGTTCCGGCACACTTCCCCCAGATCCTCCGCGCCCTAAAGGTAAACGAGGGCAGATGAGGAGGAGGAGGAGGAGGAGGAGGAGGAGGAGGAGGAAAAGGAGGAGGAGGAGGAGGAGGAGGAGGAGGAGGACTCTGGGCTACTGGCAGCGCCCGCCCGGGCAGCAGCGGTCGCAGTTGCTTCCGCTCCTCGACCAGCAACGCACCTTTTTGCAATTCCATGCGTAATCTTGTTCGGTTCGAGCCTGCAGCCGAGCGGGTCCCTGAGCATTGCTCCACCAACGGTCGGTGGGAGGCCGACCAGAGGCAGGGAAACGACCCCGACTATCCTGCGCGCACAGGGTCGGAAACTGGAACATGTACACTGCCAGGGGCGGGCTCTCTCTCAATCCCAGGACTTTGTGAGGTACGGGCGCGACGTCGGGGTGGTGTGGTGCCCACCTTTTTTCCCCCGCCTCTGGGGGAGGCAGCGAGAAACATGTACAAGGGTCCGCTTTCCTGCGCGAGTCTCAGTGCGGGGCTGGACATATGGGAACGAACAGTGACATAAACATACGAGCTCGGAGATCTGCGCGGACCTCGGTCGTGTGAGGAGGAGGAGGAGGAGGAGGAGGAGGAGGAGGAGGACTCCAGGAGGAGGAGGATGAGGAGGAGGCGGAGGAGGAGGAGGAGGCGGAGGAGGGGGAGGAGGAGTTTCTGTGCTCATGGCACTGTTCGCTCCCCTAGAACAGGCGTCGGTGTGCGCAGAGTTTTGGGGAGGGCTTCTTCGTACCCCTCTTCGCCTGGCCTTTTGCTCACCGGGCATATGTCGGGAGGGAAGTCAACACACGGACACAATGAATCGTCGATTGCCCAGGAAATATGGGGAAACATGGAAATCGGAAGGGACGACAGAAAATCCCAGAAGATATGAGAAAATATGGGGAATCGTTTTATCTGTGTGTATTTATCTGTGTGTCCCTGGACCCCTTCCATAGGCGCACCCCCTGCGCCGCTCTGCTCCCCCCGGGTGCCTTCTCTTGCGGAGCGGCCCTGCCGCCGAGGGCGGCCGCGGGTGGTGGTGTGCGAGTTCCCTGGTCTTCCCGCTTCCCCCCCCTCCCAGACCCCCTCGAATCATGAACAAAATCACGACGGGAGGTTTTTCATTAGTTTTGGACTCTGGGGGCCCTTACCGGCCCTCGGGGCCGTCAGAAAACGACTCAGGACGAAAATCCAGTCCTGGGGAATGGGTCCAGACCTCTGGGGGTCGACGCCATGAAAAAATCACGACGTCGGGGGTTTGGGCTCCCCCCAGAGAGATAGGGAAACGAAGAATGGCACAAACAGAAAATCGCCACGGCAGCAGGTCACCACAAGTTCGGCTGACGCCCTCGTGCGAGACGAAGGGCAGCGCGGCAGACGCACTGCCGGGTGGGCATCCTGGGACGGTCCAGCACACCCCCAAAGGCCACCCGGGCAGAGCACCAGCCGAACCAGGAATAGGGACGGGAGGGCGGGCGAAAAACCAATCGTTTGGTTCACTGTCGCCACGGTTACCTTGTCCAGATAGGGGAACGAAGAATGGCATAAACATAAAAACTCGGAGGTCCGCGCGGATTTCTCGGATCTGCGCCGGACCCCCCTGGCGGCGCGCTCCGCGCGCCAGGGAGGGGGTTCAGCGCCGATGCGAGAAATCCTCGCGGACCTTCGAGTTCTTATGTTCGTGCCATTTTTCGTTCCCCTAAGACATGATTCGGCGGCGATCGAGGGGGGGAAACGAAAAAGGGCGGGCCTTGTCGGAAGGCTCGGAGTTTCCACGGCCTTCCGAGAAGTTTCCCGAGCCTCCCCCGAAGAAACCAAAAGCTTTTCAGAAGGCCGAAGGCCTTCTGGGAAGCCCCGTCGCCTTCCGAGGAGGCCTCCTCCTCCTCACTTCCCCCTCTCGCTCGCCGCTGAATGACCGAATAATAACCACCACACGAACATAAACTTTGAGAGCTCTGCGCGAGTTTCATGGGCTGGCGCGGACCCCCCCCCCTCCCTGGCGGCCGCCTCCGTCGCCGCCCCTGGCGCGCTCGGCGCGCGCGGGAGGGGGTATGGCTATGCCGCTGTTGTTCCTCTGCAGAGCCCACCTCGCTTTCTAAGAGGCCAGTTTGGTATCGCTCGGGCGTGCGCATTTTTTCCGCGGCCAGGGCCATCGAGGAGTATCCTCGACCATCGAGCAACAACAAACAGTTTTTCCGTCAGCGGTGCGGCGGCGAACTCCGCTCCAGCCAAAAGCTAGAAAGGGGCACTAACTAGCGAATTGGCCAGCGGGCAAAGAGGGGGTGCGGGCGACCGAGGGGGAAACGGGACGCTCAGACGTCGAAGAGTTCGACGATGAGCAGCCGGGGGGGGAGCAGCAGCAACCAGGCGCGCAGGGCCAGAGCGCGGTGGGCGGCCGTGGGAAACTACGGTGGCAGGGGTGGCGGGAGGGCGGCTGCCAGCAGCTGGGCCTGGCGGGCGGGCGGAGTGGGACACCGCGAGCGGCAGAGGTACCGCGGCGCGCCGGGGAGTAGGCGCAGCACTGAGCCGTGCGGAGGCAGGAGCAACGCAGCCAGACGGCTGCCAGTGACAGGGGCATTGCGGCGTGATCGCCCAAGGGCGCGCCAGGTGGCAAGGGGGCGGGGAGGTGGGGCAGGAGGCGGCGGGCGAAGCGTCCCGGGCGCCCGCAGGCGGCGGGGCGGCACAGCAACGCGACGGGAGGAGGAAACGCAAGGAGGTGGCAACGCAGCCAGATGGCTGGCAGTGGCAGGGGTATGGCGGCGTGACCGCTCGAGGACGCGCCAGGTGACCAGAGGGCAGAGAGGGGTGGGGCAGGTGGCGGGCGGGCGAAGCGTCCCAGGCACCCGCAGGCGGCGGGGCGCAACAGCATCGCAACGGGAGGAGGCAGCGCGGGGCAGCCGCGGAAGGAGGAGAGCACCGAGAGGTGCGGAAGCTGGGTAGCAACGCAGGGCGGCCCAATGGGCGGGCCGTCGTGGTGCAGCAGAGAAGCACCGAAACGGTGCAGGGGACAGTGGGTGAGCGACGCGCGTCCCAAACGGGAGGTGCGTTACGAGGGGGCGGCGGCGGGGAGCACCGAAGGGTGCAGAAGCCAGGTGGCGACGCTGGGCGGCCCGCTGGGCGGGCCAGCGTGGTGGAGCAGAAAAGCACCGAAACGGTGCAGGAGACAGTGGGTGAGCGACGCGCGTCCCAAACGGGAGGTACGTCGCGAGGGGGCGGCGGCGGGGGGCGCCGAGAGGTGCGGGGGGCGGGTGGCGACGCTGGGCGGCCCCATGGGCGGTCCAGCGTGGTGCAGCAGAGAAGCGCCGAAGTGGCGCAGGGGGCAGTGCGTGAGCGACGCGCGTCCCAAACGGGAGGTACGTCGCAAGGAGGAGAGGTGCCAGGCCAGGTGCAGAGAGGCGCCCAACCCAAAGGGCCACACGCCTCATGGAGAGCGGCCTGTCGCGGCGGGAGAGTGATGGGGCGCCGAAGTGGCGCGAAGAACAGTTCAGGGCGGCGTCGCGCGTCCCAACGGGAGGCACGACGCCGTGGCGAGGGGGGAGGAGGGAGGAGGTAGGAGGGCCGTGTGCGGAGTGGCGCGGTGCCCGCGGGCGGCAGGCCCCGTAGAGGTGCCGAGCGCAGCTGGGCGGTGGTGGCTGCAGCGGTACAGGTGTTTAGCGCCGAGGGGGGGCGTCGCCCCGGGCGGTGTCAAAGCGGCGCTTGCCAGGCTTGCCGCCTTTATCGCGCCCTTTGCCTTGCTCGGCGGCCTCGCGCTCCCGCGTCTCTTGCCCGCGCGTGTTCTCGGCCTGCTGGTTGCGCCAGACCTGGCCCCAGTCCACGTGGGTACCTTCCCACCGGCAGTATTTCTTGATGTCGAAGTTCCAATGCCACAGATCGGCCATGAACTTTCGGCGAAAGTCCTCGCTGGCAGGCGGGTTGCACCGCCCTTTGCCGATGCCCTTGTTGTCACGCTTGCCGCGCGCGCGCGCTTCCAACCTTCGCCGAGCCAGCCCCGATCTGGAGACGCTTGACGACGGCGCCCCAGCGCTCTAGGCCGCCTTGGGCGTGCATGCGCTTAAACGCAAGGCGGGGCCATGGCTGGCGGTGCAACCAGTCATCCAGGTCGAGCCAGGCTCGGTCAGCGTGATCGTCGGGCCAGGCCTGGTCCCGCATGCTGTCCATGCGCCTGTGGAATTCGCGCCTGGTTCTGGCCGCGGCCTGCCTTGCCTCCTTCAGCCAGTCGGAGTCGGTGCCGTGGCCATGCGCGGGGGCGCTGGTTGTCGGCCTGCACGGCGGCGCGCGGCTGGGCCGGAGCATGGTCGTCCTGGAGCAGGCCGAGTGTGCGGCCAGTCTCGGTCCCGATGAGCGCGTCCCGTTTGATTACCCACGCGCGGTGCGCTGTGTCGGCCGCGTCCCAGACGACCGCCCAGGCCTGCCGCGCACTCGCGCTGGGGAGGCTAGACCCCCGGGCAGGGCGGGAGCGTCGGGATAGCGTGACTCTTCGACTGGGCCAGCCAAGAATCCTGGGTCAGTGGCGGGCGCGAGCAGGGTGCCCTTCTCGCCTGGGCTGGTTGTCCACGCAAGTGGCACGGTGGGGCGTCGTCACGCGCCATGGCGAAGTCTCTAAGGGCCAGGTCCGGCCCGCTGCCTGAGTGCGCCCTGTGCGGGAGGCCGGGGTCCAGGAGCGGGGGGTGCCTTTGCGGGCTGCGGCGTTGGCTTCGTCCTCTTTCTGTGACGAGCGCGGCTCGTCTTTCACGGTTGCACCGTGTTCGGCCATGCGGCTCGGCTCTCCAGGTGCGGCATCGGTGCCGGCTGACCTGCTCTGAGTGGCTGCAGGGGGCGCGGTGGCTGCGTGGCTGCTGTCTGCGAGGTCAGCCTCCCTGGCGCGGTCTGTGGCGTCCCGCGTCACTTCCATCTCCTGTCGCTGGGGCCGCTGGGCGTGGGGCGTCTGCGCGGGGTGGGTGGTTGGCGCCGTGGGTTGGGCTTGCTGGGCGGGGCAGTTCGGGCGTGCTAGCAGCACTTGGCGGAGGGCCAGCTGGGGGCGTTGGCGATGTCGTCTCGTCGGCTGTCCCTTCTTGGGCTGGGAGCGGCTACCTGGCGGCTGGTGCTGGCACGGTGTTGGCCGGGGCTGTGTAGTGTGCCGGCAGCAGGGGGCCCGGACTACGGATGCCGTGGATGGCCAGGAACAGGGTCAGTACCGGTTCGGTGTGCACCAGAGGGCTTGCGCTGTGAACGGCAGAGTCATTGCCGAGAAAGGTGAGCCAGGAATGTCGAGGGTTGTCTGGGCGCTCGACCGCTCGACCCCTCCTTTCCCTTTCTTCTTGGCGAGGTGGTTGACAATGTGGGCAAGGGCTGCCCTTCTGCCGTTCCATGGGAAGCGTCCGGGGACGCCGTCCGCCGGGGCGTCACCCAGGTAGACCGTGGCCAGGAAGTCGCGACAGTCTGCTTCGCTCCCTGCTCAAGGCTGTCGCGGTGCAGGGCCGTGGGCGGCCCCCGGGCTGGCCAGGTGTCTCCTTAGCGTCCATTGACCCCGTTCCTCGCTGGATCCCTTCGTGGATCTGCAGCAGGAGCGACAATGTGTCCTTCGCGATCGTGCTGGCGTGGGGTCCGGCTGCGCTCAGCCGGGCGATTTCTCGCACGGTGAGGTCGGGGCAGCGCGATGGTAGCAGGTGAGTCAGACCGTGGAGTGTATCTTCTGGTTTGCAGGCGGGTCGCATGGCTGCGGCGACGGTTTCAATCGTGGTGCGCAAGGTGTGATGTGGCGTTCCGTGTTGGAAGTAGCCGTCTTCCGTCTTCTGCGTGCGGGCAGTCTGCGAAGTCCGACCTCTTGAGGCTCTTGACGAAGCTGAAGAAGACTTCGTATGAGAGCTGCGCTGGGAGCTTTTCGAAGCCTTCAGCTGTGCCGTGATCAAGCTCGTCCCAGTTGACGGCTGCCTGAGCAACCAAAAACACGCGCGAAACCGAAATATGCACAGGGGGTGGACGTCCGAGCGACGGCGAGTGCCTCCTCGCAAGGCCACCCCCCTCGCCCAAGCTTGGGTCTCCAGGGGAAGGTCCAGCGTGCTGTGCGTCCCGCCCTCGTCCCCCCATCCCTCCGCGGCGCGAGCGATGTCCTGAGGCCCGAACTCAGCTCCCTGATTGCAGCAAGCCGGGGGGTTCTCGAGTCTCAGGCCGCTCGGGAGCCTCGAGACGGGGGTCAGTGCAAACGGGGGTCAGCCAGAGCGCCCCGACCTTGCAGGATCCTGCAGGGCCAGGGTCGCATTGACCCGGCTTTGGGTGCAGGATTTTGCAGGATCCTGCAGGATCCTGCAGGATCCTTCGCATTGACCCGGGTTTGGGTGCAGGATTTTGCAGGACTCTGCAAGGCATGACTGACCCGGGTCTGGACTGACCCGGGTCGGCAGGTCCCCGACAGGCCGCGTGGTATACTCCGTCGCCCACTCTGTGACGTGACGGCGTCCTGAAGCCTGGGCACGGCCTCCAGATCAAAATGGGCGTTGAGGTCCCCGAGTGCCCGGCCTTGCGGCATTGTCGAGGACCTCGCGGGAGGGCCGAAGCGGCGGGTGTACGGGATCTCTTCGCTGACAGCCCGCATGTCTTCAGCCGCGCGCTCGATTGTCGTCCGAGGGCTCCAGCTTTCTGCTGTTCCAAATTGTTCTAGCTTTTCATCACGAGGAAGAGTTTCGAGCACCAAGAAACTACCGGAACTGGTGGTTTTTCACATGTCGGGCCCCGGGAGGCGATACTCGCTCGACAATTCGCTGGCGTGTCGGGCAGACAGCGTTTCGATACTTCTCCGGGTGCTCGAAAACATGGGAGCGATGGGAGCAACAGACCTCCAGCTATCCGCCCGCGCCGATCCCGGGCGGGCCGCTCCGAGGCCAGCAGAGTGCGTGTCCGCCGATCCGGGGCCCAGGATGACGTCGGGCAGGTCCGTCTGCAGGAGGACTGTTCAAAAGTAGTCTGGGGACGATCTTCCAACTGTCCACTATTGGAGAGGCCTGACGGCCGGTGCCGCCGACCCTGATCGAAAGGGCTAGGAGTTGGGGGAGGAAGCGGAGGAGGAGGAGGAGGAGGACGAGGAGGAGGAGGAGGAGGACGATCTTCCAACTGTCCACTATTTCTGGAGCATCTTTTGGCTCGTCCTTCTTCCTCCAGGGTCCGCCTGCAGGAGGACGTGCCCAGCAGGAGCCCAGGAGCGGCCCGGCCAGGACCTCGCTCGAAAAGCGAGGCGTGCCCGTGGCGTCGAGGCGCGCCTCCTCGCGCGGCCAGCGCGGCAGAGGCGGTCCGCTCGCGCGCTCCGCTGTCAGGACGGGGAAGACACACACGGACACAAGTAGGCGTCGATGCCCCAGGAGGTCCTGGGAAAGTGCGGGACGTGGGGGGGAAGGCAGCAGCCCAGGAGGTGTGGGAAGGTGTGGGGAATCCTGGGGAATTCGTGCGTCTTTCTCTCTGTGTGTCCCTGGGCCCCTTCCGCAGAGGCGGCCCCTCTCGCGCGGCTTCACCCGGTCGGGCAACCGCACGGCACCGGGCGTCCAGCTGCAGGAGGAGGAGGAGGAGGAGGAGGAGGAGGAGGAGGAGGAGGAGGAGGAGGAGGAGGAGGAGGAGGAGGAGGAGGAGGAGGAGGAGGAAGAGGAGGAGGAGGAGGAGGAGGAGGAGGAGGAGGAGGAGGAGGGGGGGCGCACGGCGCGACGAGCAGCACCGTCGAAGCGCGGGGCGCGGTGGAGTCTCGGGCCAGACGAGAGGGGGGGATTGGGAGAGAGGGGGTTGCGACATGTGCTGCACGCAGCTGGTCGCGGCCCCACCGAGGGGCCCACTCCTCGATGCATTGGCCGCCTCCAGCGGTAGGAAGAGATCAGCGCGAGCTGACTCTCCCCCCCCCCCTTGGCCATCCCCCCCTTTCGCCCGACCCGAGAGTCGCAGCGCGAGGCAGTGCGGATCCCACGTCTCCACGCCGAGGGCTCCGCTGTCCTCGCCCGGGGCCGCTCGCGGAGGGAGTGCTGGTGCAGCGCGGGTGTCTGCACCATGGCCGCACGAGCTTGTCCTTCGTGCCTGCTCCGGAGCTGTGGGCGCATGTGCTTGCCAAGTACGGTAGGTTTGCGTCGTGCCGACCAGCGGCGACCCCGCCAGCGGCGTTCAAGGTTGAACGCCGCCGGCGACCCAGAATCGATCGATGGTGAGCGATCGGACGTTGCGGCAGCGGCCGATCGTTCAAGGTTGAACGATCCCTGCGGTGTCCAAAACCAACGCTGGGGTCGGCACGACACGAACCTGCCGTATGTGCTTGTATCCATCTTCTCCCCTCGTGGCGCCGTTGCTGCACCCGAAGGCTTCCACTCTAGCGACAGGGGGCCTCAAGAGTGCTGGCTCATACCTGGCGTCCGCGGCGAGCAGGGTCTCCAGCCTGCCCCGCTTTGTGACTCTGATAGGGGCGAGGGTGGGATCATTAACGCTATCTTCTGCTGTTCTTCTGCGTGCTCATTGTCAGAGCTCTCGTCCTGTCATCAATCTTCATTGGTGCCTTTGAATTTTTCAAGTGCGCACAGTCGACTCTCGAGCACACGCCAGGTTGCACTTGACTTTGCAACTCATCGCTATCATTTCTATCGACGACGCCTACGGCGAATCACCGCCGCCCCCGGCCTTTTGAAATCGCCCATGTGGCCGAGCGTCGTGGCAAGAGCTCTGCCAAGTTATCGGACTATGCGTTCCCCCAACAGTTGTTGAAACCCTTCTGGGAACACTTGAGGGAGGATGGCGGGGAAGATCAGGAGGAGGAGGAGGAAGAGGAGAAGAAGGAGGAGGAGGAGGAGGAGGAGGTCCGTAGCCATTTTGGCTCAAGTCCGTAGCGTGTGGCTCGGGCTTGGAGTTATTGTGGCGTGGGGAGTTGCGGCCCCATCCTCTTTTAGCGCTTCACACTTCTTGTAGCGTACATCCACTCTTCTTTACTTTGTCATGAAAGGCAATGGTCGCAGCGCTGGAGGGTTCGTCCGTGCGCCGTGGGCGCAAATGTGGACACGTCCCGTCAAGCGTTGCAAGTTCGCGAACAAGTTCCCGTGGAGGAAGACGTGCTACTGCTGCGGAGCCGACCGCCCCCCTGCCCCCAGCGACGCTGTGGCGCCGCCGCCCCGTGGTGCTTGGGCGCAGGGCCCCCCGAAGCAGCGGGGAGGGGGTGGCGGCAAGGGCTGCGGCAGCGGAGGCGGCAGTGTCTCAACCAGCACCACAATGGTGTTCGATGACAGCCAGCTCAATGCGTTCGTTGCCATGGACGAGGTTCAGTTTGCAGCTCTTTCTAGTCTCAATCCTGCCGCTGTTCGGTCCAAAGTTGTGTCTCGGCGTGCTGTGCGCAACGGTGATCCCATGGCGGTCTCGAAGGAGGCCAAGATCGAACACGACCCCCTCAAGGCGAAGGTGCAGAAGGCCGAGTCCGTCCTCGAGCGGGCAAGGAACCATATGTGCTTGCAGGTGCAGCGGGTGCATAAGCTCCAGGCCGAGTACGAAACCTTGCATGCCCAGGAGCGCGACGCCGCCAAGCGGGCTGCGTCAGCCTTCTCGGCATTGTCAGGCCAGCAGCCTGCTAGCCCCACAGCGGGTGATCCAGCGGCGGCGCTCCGTGGGCAGCTCGCCGACCTCGGCATCAACGTTGGCGTGCCCGACGACCTTGACAAGCTCATCGCGCAGCGCGACGCCGTCATGCAGCAGAAGGCCCAGCGTGAAGCAGCTGAAGCAGAGGCAGTCGAGGCGTCTCGTCGTGCAGATGGCGGTGATGCTGTTCGTGTTCGTGACCAGGGTGATGGCGTTTCGGGTGCCTGCGCTGCGGACAAGCCCGGCGTTGCCATGGAGCCCATCCGCTTCGAGGACCTGGACGGCCAGTGGATTGTCGACCTCGTGGCCAAGGCTGGGCAGCCTGGGGCCTGCGACGGGGGCCAGCCTGCGCAGGCCCTCACGCGTAAGGTTGTGGAGGCAGCCCTGCAGGATGCCCTGCCCAGGGCCAAGAAGCCCAAGGTGCAGGGGGTTTAGCATCCGCCGTGAGCCTGCTGAGCCCCGCGCCTGGACTTTTGTCGCGTGCAATATTACAGAGCGGTCTGGGCTTGACATTTTCCTCTCCCCCCCCCTTGCCAGCGCTGATGTGCTGGCAGTCCAGGAGACGCATGTTACCGACGCCGATGCTCTCGAGGCGCAGCTTCGAGCACAGGGTCGGCGAGCCCGCCGTTTCCCAGCTGTGCCCACAGGGCGCGGGGGCTCATCAGGTGGGTTTGTTATTTCCACGCCCAAGCATATGGGTCTCTCCCAGGTCCATGGGATTTCGGACGTCTTGGAGCCAGGCAGTGTTGGGATCCTGCACTTCGGAGGCATTCTTCCTGGAGGGGTCCTGGTTGCCAGTGTGTACTTGCATCGCAGTATTGGCTTAGCGGCTCAAAATTGGGCCATCCTCTGTCGTCTTGGAGGTGTCCTGAGATCAACGGGGCTGCCCTTTGTTCTCGCGGGGGACTTCAACCTGGGGCCAGAGGTGCTTGATTATAGTGGCTGGGTTTCTGCTATCGATGGGGTTATTGTTTCTACTGAAGCTGGGACGTGTCGACCAGCTGATCGGGTTATTGATTTCTTTGTGGTCAGTCGAAAGCTGGCTACCTTTGCTGTGGCGTCCGTGGATTACACCGCCCCCGTCTCGCCGCGTTACCCCGTCAAGTTGGCCCTGAAGATCCCCCTGCAAGCTTGTGCGAGTCAGAATGGCCAAGGCCCCCAAGAGGTTTTCCGTCGTCGTGCCCGCTGGACCCCGACCGCCTCCTGACCAGCTTCGATGGGGGCCCTGTCGCAGAGGCGTCGAGTCTGGTAATGTGGCGGCCGAGTTGGAGCTGCTCGCGGTTTACCAGGTCGACCCTGACCTTGCCTCTGGTTATTGCGGGCGCTGTGGGTCTGTTCAGTTTCGCTGGGTTTCACCATGGGGTCCCAGGGCCACCTGCTCTCCCGCGTGTCAGTGGTGCTGCCATCTGGTGGCGAAATGTTTCGCGCGTCTTCCAGGCCGTGGCACGACCAGCGGGAGTTAACAGGTCTAGGCAGCTAGCCCGCGCTGCGAGGCAGTTGCAGGCCTCGCCGCACGTCCAGTCTAGCTACATGGGGCATTTCTGTGTGATGCTTGACTATCTCTAGCACCCTGACATGTGCTACTCTCTCGCGGCCCTGCTGGCCGACATGGCCAATGTGCGAGCCCTGTCTGTGATGCGAGCAGCCGCAGCAAGAAAGACAGCAGGATGGGGGCAGTGGGTCAAGAAGCACTCTGTCAATGGTGCGGCTGCCTTATTTGAGTGCATCAAGCTACCTAATGCATGGCAGTCTTCTTCGCTGGTGCAGTATGCTCCCGCCAACTCTATGCTGGGGGTCGATATTCTGCAGGCTGAGTAGGCGAAATGGTGGCGTGTTGGAGAAAAACAAGCCCCGCTTTCGTGGCCCTCGGACCTTAGGGGCGTCCGCCTCCCCCTTCCCCGGGCCACGTCAAGAAAGTTCTCCAGGCGTTCCCTGAGGGGAGAGGGAGTGGCTTTGATCCACTACCGCCCAGGCAGCTTTTAAGACCCCCTGACGAATCTCTTTTGATCTTGTGCCAACTTGTTTCCATGATCGAGCACCAGCTCGAGTGGCCGCCGATGACCGCAGGGATCGTGTGCAACCTTAAGAGGCTCGGCGGCCTCAGGCCACTGAGGTTGATGCAGTGCCTGTGCAGGGTGCGAGGCCGTTTACGTCGAGGACTGTTGCAGGCTTGGCAGCAATCTGAGTATATATACTTCTGGTGGGCTATCAAGGGTAAATCGGATGGGTTATCTGTGTGGCTTCGAGCGGCTTGGACGTAATATCATACCGACATGGGTTCTAGCTCGGCTACGTTGCTCTTAGACCGGAAGAAGGCTTTCGACCTCGTTCGCCATGATCATCTGATGCAAGCAGCGCAGACAACGCATTTCCCCCTCTGGCAGCTGAAGCTTCTAGTGATGGCGTATCGTGCCCCCGGGGTCTTGGAGTTGCAGGGCCTCTGCAGTGAGCAGATGCAGGTCGACCGGACCATCCTGCCTGGCCGCCTGTTTGCGACGTGCCTCTTACAGTTGATGCCCATTGGCCCCCTCGACGAGGTGCGAAAGGAGCATCCATCAGTGACGTTGGCCGTGTGCGTCGATGACCTTAGTTTGCAGAGGTGTGGAGGATGTGAGCGAGTTGCAGATGAGTTAGCAGCAGCGGGGGTCATGTTGAAGGAGGAGTTAGCGAAGGTCGACATGGTTATTGCACTGGACAAGTCTCGTGTTCTTGCTAGCTCAGATCCACTGCAGGCAGCCTTGCAGCGGCGATTGGTCAGTGTCAAGGCCCTCGCAGTGCACTCAGAGGGCATCCTAGGCGTGGATTTTCGGCAGCCCGAGCGACGCGGCGACGCACTCGTGCTGCACGTATTCCGGTTGCCAAATCAAAGCTGAATCGGCTTCGACATCTCCAGGGCGCCAGTGCACGTAAGAAGACATTGCAGCACATGGCGCGCGCAGCGATTGAGCTCGCTGTCACGTTTGGTACGAGCGTTCAGGGCACGAGTGTCACGGAGCTTGACACGCTGCGCACGCTTGCTGCTGCTGCTATCGACTCGCGGTCTCCAGGGAGATCTCGAACGATGGCGCTGCTGCTGGCGCCCTCGCCCAGGGTGGACAAATTTTTTCGAGCCACCCTGGAGTCCGTCAAGGCATTCATGCATGTGCTCTTGAGGAACCTCATGCCGCCGCGGACCCTGGAGAAAGGTGTTGCCGCTGCTGCTGCTAGGCTGGGGCCCCACAGCTCACCTTGGCAGGCCATCGAAGGGCCCTTCTCGGCCCTGTGGGCCACGCTAAACCGTGTGGGAATTGATTGCAGCAACATTCGGGCTTGGGCTTTCCCGAATGGTCAGATTATCAACCCTCTGGAGTTGTGTCCCAGATCTGTCAAGTTCCTTGTCGAGCGTGCGGTTGCGTCGTGGCAGATGGCAGAAGTTTCCGAGCACTTCGAGGCGCCAGAGTTTTTGGAAGGTACCTGGTTTGAGCTCCTGCGTGCTCTTTGTTATTCGCGTATTCTGTTTGCCCCTGAGGGGGCTTATTTGAGGTCGGTGGCGATCGGGGGGCAGTGGGCGCAGGCCAGACAGCATGCTCAGGGTTGGGTCCTTTCGCTTGAGCGCCTCGTCTGTCGGGGCGGTTGCGGCACTTTGGTGCGCGGGCGCGCCGGGTGCTCGCGCATCCCTGAGCTTGTTGCGCCCGTCCCCGAACGTGTGCAGACCCTGTCGCAGCACGCCGTGCACAATAGATTGGCTGAGATACTCATTGAGCGGGTGATCCTCGGCAAGCCTCGCGCGCCGTCTGACCTCCTGCAGCGGGCTGAGCAGCCGTGCCTACGTTGGGAAGGTGCCCCCCCGTAACCTCACTGGTGATGTCTTCATTGATGGCTCGCCCTATGGGGATCTGCTCGCCTGCGCTGTTGCTGATTTCGCGTGTGTTTCCCTTCGCCCAGAGGGCGATGCAGTTGCCGCTGTACTAACAGGAGCGTTGCCAGGGCCGCATCAGGACATTGACGGCGCTGAGCTTTACGCCCTGTATTCCGTGCTGATGCACGCCGTGCCGCCTGTCATTGTCTTCTCGGATTCTTCCTTTGTCGTCATAGGGGTCAACCTGTGGGGGCGTGATCATGTCACTGCTCCTGGTTTCTTGGGCGCACCTCTGGAGGCTCGTGCGGGGGGAGCTCGAGGACTGGGGAGGGGGCATCCGGGTCCTGAAGGTCAAGTCCCATGTGTCTCAGAGGCAGGTTCTTGAAGGTTTCCAGTCGTATCGCCACACTTTTGGCAACAAGTGTGCAGATGAAGAAGCCAAGGCGCGCGCCTACGATCGACGGGCACCCCTTGCGCTCCAGCAGCTCGCTGCACAGCATCTCAAGATTGTGTGAGGACTGGGGGTGTGGGCGGCGCAAGTTGGAGCCGTGCTAGATGAGACTGACTGCCTGCATCGTGTGAAGAGGCCGCGCAGTGACGCCCCTCCCTCAATCCCGCTTATCAAGTCCCAGCCGCTTTCTCTGCCAGGGCGTGTCGCCCAGTCCCAGGTGTCTCTCCTGGCCAGGGGACTGAAGGCGCACCGCCTTTTTGTGTTTTCGGTACCGACCCTGCCGTGCCAAACCGTAGTCGTGTATTGTGGGAGGTGCGGGGCTTTTGCTTCCCGTAGGGTTGTCATCCTCTTGGGGCCCTGCCCCCCGACCATCCCCAAGTGGGCCAAGACCATCTCGAGTCGTCTGGAGCGTGGTCAGTTCAAGCTAGACGGCGTCCTGCATTGCGTTCCAGACTTTCGGCGGCTGCTGCCGCGAACGGAGGGCGCTGGCACGGGCAGCGCGTTTGGCGCGACCGTGCCGCCTCCGAGCTCGCTCGAGCCTTTCGGCCCCCTCGGTCGCACGTGAGGGGGTCTTTGCGCCGATCGATGCTGAGTCCTCGCGTCGGTCGGCTCTCGTGCCTCGGCCCTTTCCGAGGCTCGTCCGATGTATGCAGCTGGAGGCGGTTGCAAGGTGCGCCTTCGGCTGCGTAGTTATATCGAGGAGGTGATAGACGTTGTCGTCGCCTCTGGACTGTGCCCAGGAGGAGGAGGAGGAGGAGGGGGAGGAGAAGGAGGAGGAGGAGGAAGAGGAGGAGGAGGAGGAGGAGGAGGAGGAGGAGGGGGAGGAGGAGGAGGAGGAGGAGGAGGAGGAGGAGGAGGAGGAGGAGGAGGAGGAGGAGGAGGAGGAGGAGGAGGAGGAGGAGGAGGAGGATCAGGAACAGGAGGGGGCATGTTGGGAGCCTCCGGGGGCACTTTTGGGGTCTCCTGGGAGCTTCCCGGGGGGGGGGGCTCTTGGAGGCATCTTGGGGGCCTCCTTGGGCCTTTTGGGGTCTTTGAGGGCTTCTCTGGGGCCTCTCTGGCCGTCTTAGGGCATTCCTGGCCCGCCTGACGCCGTCGGAAGCCGTCTTGGGGGCCTCTCTGGGCCGACTTGGGGGCCCTCTTGGTCTTGGGCCTCTTGGGCCGTTCTGGGGCCATCTTGGAGGCCTCCTGGGCGATCTTTCGGGAAGGCCGAAAAGTCGCAAATGCCAAAACCTGACCGGACAAGAACGGGAAGCGCAGTTTTTTATCCACCACGTGCGTCAGAGACCGTATTGGCGAGAACGTCAGAGAACATCCCTGTTGCGTTTCCTGGCTTCGGCGCCGTCTTGGAGGTATCTTGGACGCTCTTGGGGCTGTCGTAGCCTCTGGCCTCTCGGGGGCCTCTTGGGGGAGTCCCGGGGGGGGCCTTCGGGGGCTCTATGGGGCGATATGAAGCTCTCAGGGAACTCCTGGAGCCTTTTCGCGCGTTCTGGGGGACTTCTGGCCGCCTCTTTGGAGCCCCTGGGGGGCTTCTTGGGGGTCTCTTGGGGCGTTTTGGGCGCTCTGGCGGGCCTCTGGCCGCCCCTTGGGGGCCTCTTGGGGGTCTCTTGGGGCGCTCTGGGGGTCCTCTGGGGGGCCTTCGGGGGCTTTCTTGGGCCGTTTGGAGGCCCTCCGGGAGCGATTCCAAGATAATGCTGCTTCGGAGTCCCCTCCGGAGCCGATTTTTTGAGGACGTCCCGAGCGAAACGGCCACACAGGAACACGGCAGACCACACAGGAGCACGGCAGACCACACAGGAACACGGCAGACCCCACAGGAGCACGGCAGACTACACACGAGCACGGCAGACCCCAAATGAGCACGGCAGACCACAGGAGCACGGCAGACCCCCACAGGAGCACGGCAGACCACACGTTCGCACAGCAGACCCCACAGGAGCACGGCAAACGCCAGGAGCACGGCAGACCACACAGGAGCACGGCAGACCCCACATGAGCACGGCAAATCCCAAATGAGCACGGCAGACCACAAGAGCACGGCAGACCACACAGGAGCACGGCAGACTCCACAGGAGCACGGCAGACCACAAAGGAGCACGGCAGACCACACAGGAGCCCGGCAGACGCCACAGGAGCACGGCAGACGCCACAGGAGCACGGCGGAACCCACAGGAGCACGGCAGACCGCGCGCGGGTACAACATAAACGCGCCTTTTTGTTGTACCCCGAACGCCGCTGGCGTTTCCCCAACAGGAGCACGGCAGATCTCACAGGCGCGCGGCAGACCCCAAATGAGCACGGCCGACCACAGGAGCACGGCAGACCCCAAATGAGTACGGCAGACCCCAAAGGAGCACCGTAGACGCCTCAGGAGCACGGCTGACCACACAGGAGCACGGCAGACCACACAGGAGCGCGGCAAACCACAAAGGAGCAAGGCAGACCCCAAATGAGCACGGCAGTCCACACGTTCGCACGGCAGACCGCACAGGAGCACGGCAGACCCCACATGAGCACGGCAGACCAAGAAGGAGCACGGCAGACCACACAGGAGCACGGCAGACCACACAGGAGCACGGCAGACCACACAGGACATTTGTTTTTGGGGGGCCGTACTGATGCCCTCAGAAACGTTTCCAAGACGACGTTAGACTCATTGTTTGTTTGATGATTGTTCGGCCGTCTTGAGGGCACTCTTAGGGCATAGTCTGCCGTGCTCCTCGTCTTGGTCTGCCGTGCTCCTCGTCTTGGTCATCCTTTCCGTCGTCTTGAGGGCGCTCTTGGTGCCTGGTCTGCCGTGCTCCTCGTCTTGGTCTGCCGTGCTCCTCTCGGTTCCTACGCCGGTCTGCCGTGCTCCTGTGGGGAGCACGGCAGACCACAGGAGCACGGCAGACCACACAGGAGCACGGCAGACCACACCTCGATTTTTTGGAGGATGTCTCGAGCGAAATGGCCATTTTGGGGAATCCGCCAACGAAAAATCCCGTGCGGCGCGGCAACCCATAGATATAAAGATATATATATATATATATATATATTTACTCAAGGATTCAGCCAGAACGTCCCGCTTGCTTCTCGTACCTCGAAGACGCTTCCCGTCATCCGTCAACAGCCGGAGGGAAACCACTGATTTTGGTGTCTTCAGGCTTTCCTGGAGGCCCTCTTGGAGGCCTCTTGGGCCGTCTTGGAGACCTCTTGAAGGCCTCTTGGGCGTCTTAGGCCATCTTAGAGCCATCTTGGGCCGTCTTGGTGGGTTTCTGCCCCGTCTGACGCCGTCGGAAGCCGTCTTGGGGGCCTCCCTGGGTTTCTTGGCCGGCTGGGGGCCCTCTTGGGGTGCTCCAGGGCCGTCTTGGAGGCCATCTTGGGCGTCTTGGTGGCCTCTTGGCCCGTCTTGGGGGCCTCTTGGGCCGTTCTGGGGCCATCCTGGAGGCCTCTTGGGCGATCTTTCGGCGATCTTTGGGGGCTCTTGGGCCGTCTCGGGCCGTCGGAAGGCCGAACATAAGCACATGCCCAAATCCTTCAAACATCTAAGGAAGGAAAGTCACTGATTTTGGTTTGTTCGGGCCTTCCTGAAGGCCCTCTTGGAGGCCTCTTGGGCCGTCTTGGGCCGTCTTGGGGCATCTTAAAGCTTTATTGGGCCGTCTTGGTGGGCTCCTGGCCCGTCTGACGTCGTCGGAAGCCGTCTTGAGGGCCTCTCTGGGCCGACTTGGGGCCCTCTTGGGGCGCTTCAGGGCCGTCTTGGAGGCTTCCTTGGTCGTCTTAGAGGCCTCTTGGGCCGTCTTTGGGCACTCTTGAGGCCGTCTTGGGGGCCTCTTGGGGCCGTCTTGGGGTCCTCTTGGGCCGTTCTGGGGCCATTTTTGAGGCTCTTGGGCGATCTTTCGGCGATCTTTGGGGGCTCTTGGGCCGTCTCGGGCCGTCGGAAGGCCGAAAAGAAGCACATGCCCAAATCCGTCGAAAACCTAAGGAACATCAATGTTTTTGGCTTCTTCTGGCCTTCCTGGAGGCCCTCTTGGGGGCCTCTTGGAGGCCTCTTGGGCCAGCTTCGAGCCAACTTCGGCCATCTTGGTGGGTTCCTGGCACGTTTGACGCCGTCGGGAACCGTTTTGGGGGCCTTTCTGGGCCGACTTGGGGCCCTCTTGGGGCGCTTCGGGGCCGTCTTGGAGGCCATCTTGGCCGTCTTGGAGGCCGTCTTGGGCGTGTTGGAGGCCTCTTGGGCCGTCTTGGGGCCCTCTTGGGGCCGTCTTGGAGGCCTCTTGGGCCGTCACAAGACCCTGTTGGAGGCCTCTTGGGCGATCTTGGGGCGATCTTGGGGGTCTCTTGGGCCCTCTGGGGCCGTCGGAATGCCGAGAAGAAGCAAATGTCAAAATCCTTCAAACACCGCAAACAAAATTAAAGATTTTGGCCTCTTCGGGCCTTCCTGGAGGACCTCTTGGAGGCCTCTTGGGCCGTCTTGGAGGCCTCTTGGGGGCCTCTTGGGCCGTCTTGGGCCATCTTCAGGCTATCTTAGGCCGTCCAGGGAACATCTTGGGCCGTCTTGGAGGCATCTTGGGGCCATGGCCATCTGAGCCGTCTTGGAGGCCATCTTGGCCGTCTTGGAGGCATCTTGGCCGTCTTGGAGGCCATCTTGGGGCCGTCTGGGGCAGGAAAACCGTTTGCAACTGGGTCTTCTGGGTGGCTGGCGGGACGCGCCGGAGCCCCAGGGGGAGTTATTTTGGAAAAAGAACCAAAACCAAAAGCCATATCGTCCGGCACGCCAGGCACCCCTTTGATAATCAAAAGGGGGTGGCGGATCTCATGGCCTTCGGCTCATCTCGCCACCGTGCCTGGGGTGTGGGTATGAAGCCTATTGGACGTTCGTTGGAATCTCGCGGGAGGCCTCTCGGGAGCCTCTTGGAGGCAGATTGGAGGCGTCTCGGGGGCCGTTTGGAAGCCTTTTGGGGGCCGTCTTGAAGCCTCTTGGGGCCTCTTATGGGCCTCTTGGGGGCCTCTTGGGGGCCTCTTAGGGGCCTCTTGGGGGCCTCTTGGGGCTTCCTGGGCGCCTCTTAGGGCCTCCTGGGGACCTTGGGGCGGAAGGCTTGGATTTTCGGTTCATGTTCCCTCTCTTGGGATCCTTTGGGGCCGTCTTGGGGCGCTCTTAGGCCTCTTGGGGCACACTTGGAGGCCTCTTGGACCGTCTTCTTGGGGTGATCTTCGGGGCCTGTTGGGCCGTCTTGGAGCGTCGGAAAGCCGAAACGGCGCGAACGCCAACGTTTTTCAAAAACTGAAGGAGCATCAATGATTTTGGCCTCTTTGGGCCCACTTGAGAGGCCTCTTGGGGATCTCTTGGGGCGTCTTGGAGGCCTCTTGGGCCGTTCGGGGGCTATCTTGAGCGTCTTGGCTCAAGCTATTTTTGCTCAAGTGTAGTTGACACGCAGCCATTGTGCCACTGGTTTATTGCTGTCTCGCCAGCCGAGCTTTCGTCATGTTCGGTCTGTGTAAGTCCAGGCCCAAACCCCCGGCAACGGAAGTCGTGGGAGCGGCAAGGGCCGGCGTTGTTGGGGCGGCGGGGGCCGACGTCACCCGGGAAGATGTGATCGTTGTGCAGAGAGCGTGGGCGGGCGCGATCAAAAATATTTCGAAGCTCTACAAGGAGAATGGCGACTATGTCAAGGCCGCTGCTACCGCAGCTGGTGAGCTGTACGCCTACGGCAGGTACGACGTGCTTTTCAAGCCGACCAAGGCTGCCGAGCACCAGTTCCGGCCTAAGGCCGAAGAGGCCATGTCCTATTTTGTCGGTTGCAAGGCTGTCGACAATGGGTATGTTGAGGACGGCGGTTTTGCGATCAATGGCGGCAAGGGCTGGTCGGATTGCGTGTACGACAACCACCAGATCGACCTCAATGGTCATGTCGCCATCGCCATGGGCAACTACTACTTCACCTGCGCAACAACTGGAGAGAAATCCAAAGTCGAGTACACCTTTGGCTACCAACGCTGCGATGACGGCAAGGTTCGCATCTTCTTGCACCATTCGTCCGTGCCGTACGCCGTCTCCAGTCAAGCAGCGGACCCCAAGGGACATATGGTGGTCAGCACAGCAGCGGTCACACGGGAAGACGTCATCGCTGTGCAGAACGCATGGGCGGGCGCGATCAAAAACATTTCGAAGATCTACAAGGAGAATGGCGACTATGTCAAGGCCGCTGCTACCGCAGCTGGTGAGCTGTACGCCTACGGCAGGTACGACGTGCTTTTCAAGCCGACCAAGGCTGCCGAGCACCAGTTCCGGCCTAAGGCCGAAGAGGCCATGTCCTATTTTGTCGGTTGCAAGGCTGTCGATAATGGGTATGTTGAGGACGGCGGTTTTGCGATCAATGGCGGCAAGGGCTGGTCGGATTGCGTGTACGACAACCACCAGATCGCACTCAAGATCGATGTCGCCATCGCCATGGGCAACTACTACTTCACCTGCGCAACAACTGGAGAGAAATCCAAAGTCGAGTACACCTTCGGCTATCAACGCTGCGATGACGGCAAGGTTCGTATCTTCTTGCACCATTCGTCCGTGCCGTACGCCGTCTCCAGTAAAGCAGCGGACCCCAAGGGACATATGGTGGTCAGCACAGCAGCGGTCACACGGGAAGACGTCATCGCTGTGCAGAACGCATGGGCGGGCGCGATCAAAAACATTTCGAAGATCTACAAGGAGAATGGCGACTATGTCAAGGCCGCTGCTACCGCAGCTGGTGAGCTGTACGCCTACGGCAGGTACGACGTGCTTTTCAAGCCGACCAAGGCTGCCGAGCACCAGTTCCGGCCTAAGGCCGAAGAGGCCATGTCCTATTTTGTCGGCTGCAAGGCTGTCGATAATGGGTACGCTGAGGACGGTGGTTTTGCGATCAATGGCGGCAAGGGCTGGTCAGATTGCGTGTACGACAACCACCAGATCGCACTCAAGATCAATGTCGCCATCGCCATGGGCAACTACTACTTCACCTGCGCAACAACTGGAGAGAAATCCAAAGTCGAGTACACCTTCGGCTATCAACGCTGCGATGACGGCAAGGTTCGTATCTTCTTGCACCATTCGTCCGTGCCGTACGCCGTCTCCAGTCAAGCAGCGGACCCCAAGGGACATATGGTGGTCAGCACAGCAGCGGTCACACGGGAAGACGTCATCGCTGTGCAGAACGCATGGGCGGGCGCGATCAAAAACATTTCGAAGATCTACAAGGAGAATGGCGACTATGTCAACGCCGCTGCTACCGCAGCTGGTGAGCTGTACGCCTACGGCAGGTACGACGTGCTTTTCAAGCCGACCAAGGCTGCCGAGCACCAGTTCCGGCCTAAGGCCGAAGAGGCCATGTCCTATTTTGTCGGTTGCAAGGCTGTCGATAATGGGTATGTTGAGGACGGCGGTTTTGCGATCAATGGCGGCAAGGGCTGGTCGGATTGCGTGTACGACAACCACCAGATCGCACTCAAGATCGATGTCGCCATCGCCATGGGCAACTACTACTTCACCTGCGCAACAACTGGAGAGAAATCCAAAGTCGAGTACACCTTCGGCTATCAACGCTGCGATGACGGCAAGGTTCGTATCTTCTTGCACCATTCGTCCGTGCCGTACGCCGTCTCCAGTCAAGCAGCGGACCCCAAGGGACATATGGTGGTCAGCACAGCAGCGGTCACACGGGAAGACGTCATCGCTGTGCAGAACGCATGGGCGGGCGCGATCAAAAACATTTCGAAGATCTACAAGGAGAATGGCGACTTTGTCAAGGCCGCTGCTACCGCAGCTGGTGAGCTGTACGCCTACGGCAGGTACGACGTGCTTTTCAAGCCGACCAAGGCTGCCGAGCACCAGTTCCGGCCTAAGGCCGAAGAGGCCATGTCCTATTTTGTCGGCTGCAAGGCTGTCGATAATGGGTACGCTGAGGACGGTGGTTTTGCGATCAATGGCGGCAAGGGCTGGTCAGATTGCGTGTACGACAACCACCAGATCGCACTCAAGATCAATGTCGCCATCGCCATGGGCAACTACTACTTCACCTGCGCAACAACTGGAGAGAAATCCAAAGTCGAGTACACCTTCGGGTATAAACGCTGCGATGACGGCAAGGTTCGTATCTTCTTGCACCATTCGTCCGTGCCGTATACGGCCATGCAAGCGGAGGCCCCTGGTGCCGAACTTGATTCGACAGTGACCGGTGCGTGAGAGGCCAGTACGATTCCCTCCAGCTATTCTGGACGGGTGAGGCGTTGAACTTCCACTCATCATTGTGTGCAGTATGGTTTCGCGCTCTCCTCCCCCTTCCCTGGGGCGGTGTTTGCGCCTCAGCATTTTCCCGCTAGGTACCTCTCGCTAGTAATTCTTCAGCTCATTGCACGTCCACTCATCATCGTGTGCAGTATGGTTTCGCGTTCTTCTCTCCGCTCCCTGGGGCGGTGTTTGCGCCTCAGCTTCTTAAGCTCTTTGAACTTCCACTCATCATCACGTGCAGCACGGTTTGGCGCTCTGTACAGCCGATTCCGATGTGCCCGTGCAACCGCGTTGTATTGTGCAGCGAGGCCGCCGACTTCTCGGTGGCCGACCCGTGCACACGCCCATTTTTTTCGGCCGAGTCCTGCCCAGGATCGTCAGCACAGCAGAATCCAGGCGGCTCAAAACTCTTAGACCAGCGGTTTTCCAGACATAAGAAAAATGAGCGTCTTGGAGCGATCGTTCGGCGACTCGAGGCCCTCTTGGATCGTCTCGGCGGCCTCTTGGGGCCCTCGGGGCCCATCTTGGGGCCCTCTTGGGGTCCATCAAGTCATGCGACAGGATACCGGGAACCCCAGAGGGCATGCGGGAAGCCTTAGATGATTGGGCCCGAGCCCTGAGGACACGCCCACTCCGTGCCCAGCGGCACGGTGGCGGGTACTCCGCGTCGCACCCATCTGCACCGCCCAGCTCGCTTTCCGCGGAAGCTTCATCTGGTCCTCTTCCTCTTCCTCCTCCTCCCTCCTCCTTCCGGGGGGGTCTTTACCGAGTGATGTTCTTCCCTCCTCCCTCCCCTCGCGCCTCCCCCCCAATCCCCTCCTTGTCCCACCTCGCCCGTCCTCAATCCTCTTCCCTCTTCCCCGCCATCGCCGCTTTCACACCCCTCTGCCCAGATCTCCCATCGCTCCTCCTCCCTCCCTCGCTCCTTCTCTCTCCTTGCTCCTCACCTCACCGCGTGAGAAGAGAAACTGCTGGAAAAACTCTCTCCTGTTCCTCTCTCCTTCCGCTACGTCTTTCCTCCCTTCTCCTCTTTCCACCCTTCACCTACTCAGTTCTGTTTCTCTTGCTCCTCCGCCCCCTACCCCTCTCCGCTCATCGTCGCTCCGCTCTTCGCGCACCTGCACACCCATACCCACTTGTAACTTTAGCTTCGCATCAGCCCTCCTCCTTCTCCTCCTCCTTCTCCTCCTCCGTCTGGCTGCTCCTATCCCTCCTCCCCCGCCCCCCCCCTCTTCATCGCTGACATTTGGTCCGCAATCTGGCCCCCCCCCCCTCTTTGAGTCGATGTCCTTCTACTGGCCTGCAATCTGCCGCAATTGACATGTCGTCTGAGAGACCTCAACCGCGCCGCTTCCAAAAGCGTGCTCTAGGAAGTCTAAAGCGAGAGCCCCATTTCGGACAGGAAGCGCCATTCATCCGTGCAGTTGCTACATCTTTTCGTCTTTGAGAGTTTAAGAAGATCTCAAGCGAGCCCATTTTGAAAAGAACGGTTGCACGATTTCCAAACGAACGTGCGCGGCGCTAAGGCGAGATTCCCCCTTTTGAGCAGGAATTGCACGCCTTCCTTGCAACAGGTGCGGACCTTTTCAGGCGAATGTGCGCGATGCTATGGTGTTTTGAAAAGGTTCGCCTTCCATCTTTCTAGCTGCTGCAAGCTTTTAAGACGAATGTGTGCGACGCTGCTGCGACAGCATCAGGGGCAGGAGGGGGGCGGCAGGGGCAGGCGGGGGAGAACCTCCACGATCTCGCCAACCGCCTCGAACGGCGGCGTCATGTTCAGCCACCTTCGCAAAGTCGTTTGGCGGAGGAGTATAATCGAATTCGACAATGGCAACAATAAGGATGCTGGACCATTTTGAAAACGACCAGTGCTCCATCCCTGTACTCTTGCGATTTTCACGCCCCAGGATCGCGAATGGTGAGGACGTCTTCGGCGAAACGCCCAGCCCCCTACCGGCACGTCTGTGGGTGCGACAGAGGGGAGTTGTTGCAAAAGGAAGAAGTGTTAATCGGGCAGGAGGAGAACGAGGACAAGGACGAGCAGGAAGATGAAGAGGAGGAGGACGAGGAGGAGCAGGAGGAGGAGGAGTTGATCTGCCAGGAAGAAGGATTGATTGGGTCGGAGGAAGACACAGCCTAGAAGGAGAAGGAGGAGGAGAGGAGGAGGAGGAGGAGGGGGATGGGGGGGAGCAAGCATGCGAATGTGGGAGGAGGGGGATGAGGATGAGGAGGAGGAGAGTGAGGATGCGGGTGATACTTATGATGATGACAACGACGATGATGCTGATACTGGTACTGATGATGATGATGATGATGATGATGATGATGATGATGCTGATGATCATGACGATGACGACAACGATTCTGGTGATACCGCTGATGATTATGACGATGAAGATGGTGATGCTGATGATGCTGCTGATGATGAGATGCAGGTCATGACGGCGGAAACGATGACGATGATGCTGATGGATTATGGTGATGATGCTGCTGATGCTGATGCTCTTGATGTTGATGATGATGATGTCGACGACGACGACGATGATGCTGAATGAGGATGTTGCTGCTAATGCTGATGATGTCGACGATTATGATGATCATTCTGCTGTTGATGCTGCTAATGACGATGACGATGATGCTGATGATGACGATGATGCTGATGATGACAGTGATGCTGATGCTGCTGCTGATGACGATTCTGATGAAGATGACCCTGACGATGATAATGATGCTGCTGCTGCTGCTGCTGATGATGATGATGATGATGACGTCGACGATGATGATGATGATGATGATGGTGATGATGATGATGGTGATGATGATGATGATCATGATGGTGATGGTGGTGATGCTGATTATGAGGATGATACTGCTGATGAGGACAACGCCGACGACGACGATGATGATGATCATGCAGATGATGACGATGATGCTGATGATGATTGATGAGGGAAGTCGGATCAGGATGATGATGCTGATGATGATGATGATGATGATACTGATAGTAATGATGTGATGATGATGATGGTGATGGTGTTGATGATGCTGCTGCTGATGATTATGATGATGCTGATGATGGCGCTTCTGATGATGGTGATAATACTGCTGCTGAATATTATCATCATTTCGATGATTACGATGACGATGCTCATGATGAAGACGCTGAGGCTGATGGTGATAATGCTGATGATGGTGATGATGATGCTGATGATACTGATGATGATGCTGCTGCTGCTGAGACGATGATAATGATGATGCTGATGATGAGGATGATGATGATGCTGATGCTGCTGCTGCTGCTGATGATGATGATGATGATGATAATGATGATGCTGATGATGGTGATGATGATGATGATGATGATGAAGATGATGATGATGATGATGATGATGATGATGATGATGATGATGATGCTGATGCTGAAGCTGATGATGATGATGATGATGTGCTGATGATGATGATGATGATGATGATGATGATGATGATGATGGATGATGCTGATGATGATGATGATGATGAAGATGATGATGCTGATGCTGATGCTGATGCTGATGATGCTGCTGCTGCTGATGTGATGATGATGAGATGATGATGATGATGATGATGATGATGATGATGATGATGATGATGATGATGATGATGATGATGATGATGATTGATGATGATGATGATGATGATGATGATGATGATGATGATGATGATGATGATGATGATGATGATGATGATGATGATGATGATGATGATGATGATGATGATGATGATGATTATGATGATGATGATGAGGAGGAGGAGGAGGAGGAGGAGGAGGAGCTTGGTGCAGCCAAGTGCGGACTGGGCTGCCGCAGGTCCCCGGGGTGTCCGCCTACGTGGGGAACATCTCCGAGCCGCCGCAGCCCGACGCGCACACGAGCACGTGCGCCGGCCGCCAGGGCGAGCCGCCAGGTGGCCCTGCGGTGGTCCGTCGGAGGCCCGTTGGAGGCGCTTCGGCGGAGACCTTCGGCGGAGACCTTCGGGGGCCCCTCGGAGGCCCTTCCGAGGCGCGGATGCACCCGGAGGCTCTCGGAGGTCTTCGGGGGTCCTCGGAGGAGGGGCTTGCGCAGGCCCTCGGAGCTTGTTGAGGCATCCTGGGTATACTCGGGCCCTCCTCCTCCTCCTCCTCCTCCTCCTCCTCCTCCTCACCTCTTCCTCTTCCTCTTCCTCTTCCTCTTCCTCCTCCTCCTCCTCCTCTCCCTCCTCACATCTTCGTCCTCCTTCTCCGCCTTCTCCTCCTCATCCTTCTCCTCCTCCTCCTCCTCCTCCCCCTCCTCCTCTTCCTCCTCCGCCACCTCCGCCTCCTCCTTCTCCGCCTCCGCACCCTTTCTCCTCCACCACCTCCTTCTCCTCCTCCGCACCCTTCCTCATCTCTTCCGCTTCCCTCCTCATCCCGTCTCCGCTTCTTCCTCGCCCTCCCCTCTTTCCATCCCTCCTCGTCCACGCGTGCACCACATGATTTCAATTGCCCTCTTTCCCCTCGTGCAGTGCGGTGGTGCCGCTGCCCCTCCCGATCTTGTTTCTGTTGGTGGTTGTTTGGCTGTGTTGTCTGTTGTTTCCAATGGTTACCGCATACAGCTCCTCCTCCTCCTCCTCCCTCCTCCTCCCCTCCTCCTCTGTCTCCTTCTCCTCCTCCTCCTCCTCCTCCTCCTCCTCCTGGTCCTCCTCCTCCGCACACTTCCTCCTCCTCCTCCTCTTCCTCCTCCTCTTCCTCCTCCTCCTCCTCCTCCTCTGCACCCCTCCTCATCCCATCTCTTCCGCTTCCCTCTTCATCCGGCACCCAGGGTGCCAGCAGGGCGGTTTTCAATGTTCCCCCCGAGGTGCGTGCACTTTGGATTCTTATTTCTCTGTTCTCAGGGACTGGGCGTTTGTGGCTGTCTAGTGGCTACGCTGTCGCCGTCGCCGCCCCGTCGCCGCCTCGTCGCTGCCCGTCGTCCAGGCTGGTGTAGCGGTCTGGCGGCTATGTTGTCGCTGTCGCCGCCCAGTCGCCGCCTCGTCGCCGCTCCGTCGCTTTGCACCACATAGAATGCGCAACATCTACTGCACAGCTTACTCGAGTGGCATGCGCCATTCCGCCCACCCCCAGGAAAGAGCGAGTGTGCTTGCGACGATCTTGGAAGCTATCTAGTGGGTCAGGAGCTTCTTGGCTGCATATGAGGGGCTCGTGGGAAGCCTGCCAGGGCCTCTTCGAGGGCTCTCGCGGGCATCTCGGGAAAAAGCCTCTCGGGCCTTCTCGAGAACGTCTTGGAGGCTTCATGGGGGGCGCCTCGGAGGCCACTTGTGGCCTCTTACTGGCGCCTCAGAGGCGGCGGGGGTCTCTTGGGGCCATCTTGGGGTGAATCGGCTCGAAATGTCAATTCTAGACGCTTCGCGTAACCCCACCAGCCTCCGTAGCCATTGTGGCTCAAGGCCGTCTGGTGGGCCTGCCCTCTCCGGGGCAGTCTCCCGCCGCTCAAGGGGGCGCCCAGACGCTGCGCCGGGGGCCCGCGGCCCTGGACCCCCTCCGGCACCGCGCGCGCCAGCCATCGCGAGCGCCTGCCCGCCGCGCAGACGGGCTCAGCGGCCCGAGGTTCAGATCGGATCAGGACCGCTGCCTCATGGATGGTCGGCCTGATAGCTTGCGATCGATCGGCGACAATCCTGTCATCCCTGCGGGGGAAAGAGCCGCATCATCCGATGTCGGCCTCGGGACCACTGGGCCACATGACATTGGACAGACTCGCCCTGGATCTCAGGACACCATCCCGCCGGGGCAACCGTCGCTCTGTTCCCTGGAATGGGAGCGCTTCGGCCGATGCTTCGGGCACGCGAGGACAAATGATCCCCAGCCAATCGGAGGGAGGGGCCGATCCCCTCAGCACTGTGATACACACCGAACGTGCGACCTTCCGTCGCTGCCCTGGACTTGAGATCGACGGATGCGCAGCGGTAGACGGGGTTGATACTTTCAGCCCTCCGTTTCATACTGAAAGCGCGACCTTCCGTCGCCATCCTGGAGGTATTGTCAGACATGAGGCCCTCCCGCCCAGCTACCCTTCCCTTGCCCCCACTATTCCTCTGCCCACGGCTGGACGCCCAATCTCCTTTTCTCCAGGCAGCGCTGGGCGCAGCGGGACCGCCCATGGCGATACTAGGCTCACGGGGGCCGACGGGCCCACTCCTGAAGCAGTTTATTCTCCCACGAACCCCCCTCCTCTCGGACAGTCTCGCGACGAGCTGGGAGTTGCCCTCGGCTCCCCACGCAGAGACCTCGATGGCGTGGATGGGGACTGTATGTGCCCGACACCCCCAGGATGCGCCCCTGAAGGCGAAGTGGGGGGAGACGGGCAGTCACGTCGCCTCGGCCCCGTCACGCATCCTAGGGGCTCTTGCCCTCACTCCGCCGTGCCCCCCTCTCTGGATGCGCCCGCCCCGAGTGAGGCTGCCCCCCGCAACGGTTCGAGCATGGAAGACAGGTCTTCAGGTTGCGGCGCGCACCTCGACCCTGACACCACTCCAGGTCGCCTTCAGGAGCCTGACAGCGGCAGGCGTGGCATTGAAGGAGGGGGTAGTGCGGCCATCCCCACAATTCACACAGAACGTGCGACATTCCGTCGCTACCCTGGAGCGGACCGCGACGGGCAGAGGAACGCCCGCGATGTTCAGCCCAGGGGACGGTGTGTAGGGGTAGAATGCACCAGGGAGCTGACCCCCGTGGGGTATGGTCGTGGCAACGTTGGCAGAGGACAACCCGACGCTGCGACCTTCCGCCGCTCCCCTGGACGCGATGACCTTGGGCACGAAGCCCTCCTGTCTAACCCCGCCGCCTCTCTCACCTCCGCCGCTCCCATGCCCACTGCAGGACGTCCAACTTCCCTCGCTCCAGGCGCTGTCGGGCAGAGTGAAACGACCCCAGGCGTTGCCAGGGCTACGGGGGGAGAGGGCCCCGTTTCGGCACAAAACTCCCCCGGGGATCCTGTCGCACTCAGGACAACCGACGAGGAACAGACGAACATCCGCCGCGGTCTTCCCAGGGGACAGGTTGACTCGGATGTCGTGTACAGGGAGCTGATATCCTCTGGGGACGCTCACGAGGGCATAGGCAACAGGTGCGGGCAAGCCGCTGCCTGCAGCCCCTGCGCGCCCCGTCAAGGCTCACGCCGACCCACCGCCGAACCCCTCCCCCTGGGCGTGCCTTCGCTGGGTGAGGCCGCCCCCGCTGGCGAGCTCAGCGGTGGGGCCCCTCCTTCCACCCGTGAAGGGCATCCCGTCACCGACGCGGCAGTTGACCGCCCCCGTGCACCCGAGAGCGGCAGGCATAATGCTGGAGAAGGGGGGGATGCAGACATCCCTGATATACACCCAAACTGGGCGACCTTCCGTCGCTACCCTGGAGCGGATGGCGGAAGGCTGGATGACGCCCAAGGCTTGCGACCCAGGGAACAGACGGACGGGGGAGCTAGGAACAGGGACCCTACCCCCATGGGGTTGGACGGGGGTACGGTGGTCATGTGCACCCCAGCGCTGCCGCCTCCAGTCGACCCACTGGAGACGAGAGCGCTAGGCACCGCACTCAAGGAGGGGATGGGCCCCCCCCCCCCGCGATACACACAGAACGTGCGACCTTCCGTCGCTACCCTGGGCCGGGCGACGGCGCGCAGAGAGAGGCGCACGGCGTTCAACCCCGGGATCGTTGGCAGAGGGAAGACATGACCTGTAACCCTGCCCCCGCAGAGGCGGGACGGGACAGCGTCTTCAGTATGCGCGCTGATACCGCGGCCTCCCGATGCCCCCCAGGAGTAGGCCACGGGCCTTGCCTCGCGCCTGAGGGAGGGGTGCGAGAGTCGGGGGTCCCCGGCTCCAGTGATCGCAGGGAGGCGCCCTCCTCCACAGGGGTGATCGATCGCCTCTGCCTTGCCATGGGTTTGGCCGTTGGAGGGCCTGACGGGCCTCCTCGTTCGCCCAGCACCCCCAGGGTCGCTTTCGATCCCGCGGTCGGGGCCGCTCCTCATGTCGATCCGATCGATCGGGCAAGGTCCCCGATCCCAGCGGATGGATCTCCTCGTGCCTTTCCTCCCTCGTCCACCAGCTCTTCCCCCGACTTCCCCCCTCCCGACCTGCCCCCTGGGCTCGAGTTTCCTAACGCTGCGCTCGGTGAACGCCGTCGTGGACCTGACAACTCGTCACAGGGCAGAGTGCGGGGGCCCCTCCCTTGGACGAACAGCGGCGCGCCCCTCGAGGTCAGCCACGCGGCACACAGGGGTCCCGTCCTCACGGACCCCCCCTCCTACCCATCTCCAGATCTCGCCCTGGAAGATGATCTGCGACTGGAGAACCCGCCCACCCCCTCAGACCTTGACGACCGCAGCCAAGCGCTGAGGCGCAGTGGGCAAAGCGCTGCGGACCTCCACGCACGGTGGCTGGACGCCACTGGGCGCGCGAATGCTGACTGGGCGGCCAGCCGGGAGGCGGACGGACCCATTTGTGGCCCGCGCGTTGCAGACGCCAGAATCTCTGGCAGGGGGGGCACCATGAGGGCCCTACGCCGGCACCCTGTGCACACTGAGGGGCCATGGCGCGAGGTCCCCAACCGCGGGGCGCCGAGAACATCCCGGGAGACCAGCAACCTGGAGCTCCTCATACACCACGCGTGGAGGAGGCACCGCCCAGGCCACCCAGGCATGCGAGCTGACAGCCCCCTGCGCACGGCTCCCGTAGAACCAGCCCTCCCTGGACGTTACTCCGAGGTCGCCACTTCAGCCCCAATCCTCGCCATTCTGGACCACACCTGGCTGGTGTGGTCCATCGCTGGAGGAGACTATGAAGGGCGTCTGGGAGGCGTTCAACCGGACCCAGTCCAGGTCCTCGCCTTCCGCTTTGCGAGCATTACTCATGACCCCAGTGTAAGGAGTGAAAGTATGGACGCAGCCAACCCCTCAGTGACTGAGAGGCAACTAGCACGGCTCGAGTACGTTGCCATGGCCGCAGCCGCGCACTACTGCGACATAGGAATGGAGCTCCCGAGCGGATATGACACAGATAGGATGCTCATGCCCACCAGATCCCCTGAGGACTCTGCCCCTCTGCACATCGGTGGCCCCGACCGAGCAGACGGGGCACAGGGCCCCATGGATGACGAGGTCATGGGTTGCGCCCACCGAGTCCTGATTCACGAGCGCAGGCAAAACATAGTCCACTTTCCAGACCACAGGGGCGTCAGGCAGTGGGCCATCACGAGAGGGAACCTCGAGCGTATGGGAAGTGACGTGTACTCGAGACGACAAGCAGGTAGAGGCCCAGTCCCATGGGTAGAGGCCGCCCTCTCGGGAATACCCGCCAGTTCCGCGGGCATCCCTGGAGTCCCCATCCAAGGAAGCGACAGTTGCGACGACGCTTGGCCATGGTCCACCACAGCTTACAGACTACGGCTGCGGGACTTCTTCTGCCCAGGAGAGAGATGTAATTTCTGTGGCACCTGGATGCTCCGAGATCCCACAGGACGAACCTGCATCACTTGCCACAGACTGGCCATCCCCTGGAGTTACAACCCAGAGGAGCCGCGAGCAGACGCCTCACCTCAGAGTCACCCAGGAGCAGATCTCGGCCAGCCACCCAACAGGCACGCCCTCGACCTCCTGGGCGGGACTCTGTTGATTCAGCTCGTCAAAGCGGGCATGCGATACGCCCCAATCGCCGAGCACCTGTGCTCCCCCACACCGCCTGGCCCCTCCGACTTCACCCCAACGTGGCTTGTGGGTGAACTCCTGGGAGCCTGGAGGCATATGGTGGCCCACGCTGCAGGCCTACCTGAAATCTGGTCATACGAAGACTCAGGAGGCCTCGAAGAGGTCGGGGGCGATTGGCAACCCCGCGCAGCGTCGATTTCGCTGGCTATATTTTGCTCAGCGCCAGGCTCCTGGGCCTTGAACGCCTGCCAGGAAATTCGGCACATCATTAGGTCCCACCCCCGCGGTCGGCTCGATGGGTGGTTCCCTCCCTCTCTCTACCACGGCGGCACAGACGCTCGCCCACAAACATGCCGGAGGCCCCCGCTACCCAGCAGAACAACTACATCCGTTCCCATTGGACCGAACACTCGGGTGCACCTGGACGACCTCTGCTGGCTAAGATACACCATCGGCGGGGACCACCTTGACCGCGCTATAAGCGACGCACGTGATCACACCGATCTCAGCAGACGCTGGTGGCACAATAGAGATAGCCCCTACTCTGAAACAGCAGAAGTAATGATAAGGGCGCTGCAAGCAGCCGCGCGCACTGACTGGCGCCCAATGCATCCCCTAATGGGGCAGGGTACCCCCCTGGGAAACCTCGTCACGGACGCCGTCATCAGACGCCTGGGGGCAGACAGCAGGGGGCAGGACCAAGAGCGTTCTGGGCGTCCTACCGAAGGGCACGCCCCCATGGACGTGGACAACCCCCGCAGCGGCAGGGGCAGCCACGCGGGTTTGGAAGGGGAAGTTGCCAGGCCTCCCCAAAGACCCCCCCAGTCCTGGAGGAGGGGCTTTCTCAGGCGGAGCGGTTGCAGCGAGACACATTCATCGAGGAGGTGAGGAGAATCAGGGCGAGGGTCGCAAGCAACTACGTCACCCCTGGCATGCGTTGGAGCAGTATCCTGGTCCCCTTTATTTGGGGCACAGCCACCAACAGAGGTCGAAATGTCCTCGAACTAGCCTTCAGGAGCAGCAACCTCAGCACCGTTATTATCGAACATGCAGCAGCCTGGTGGAGAACGCGAGGCGTCAGCTCCTACAGGGATGCCCAGTTAGCGCTCGCATCCGAAGCAGATATGGCGTCCAGGGCAGCTGGTGCCTCGCTCGAGGCCCCCGAGGTAGGCGGCTACATCGCACCCCAGCTCCAGGAGCGAATGATGCTGCGCCTGGATGCAAGCGGCCTCCTTCAGACTGCCTTCCTGTCTGGAGATCGGCAGGCGATGGGGGCTGGAGCGAGGGCTCGGGCGCAAATGGCCAGTGCCGGACCGAGGTCAAACGCAAGGAACAGCGGGCCCGCGAGCGAGGGCAGACCACGCCCTGGAGTAGAAGCCGAAACTGGAAGCCGCAAGCACAACCACGCCATGGCACGCGGATATAGGACAGATGCTCAACCGTGCAAGCTTCGCTACTCCCCAGGGCAGGTTACCGGCTGGCAGTGCCAGAGAAGGGCTCCTGGACAGACTCATACGCACTCTCGACGCCAGGCAGCGGGATGAAGAGGAGGCAGGCAGAGGTACCATGCCGGCCCCCGGAGAAAGGACCTCTGTCAATCGGGGCCAGGCACAGTGCCTCGCACAAAGCATGCTCCTGGAACACAGGGTAGATCGACAACCGGGTCCCTGGATCTCTAGAGCCCTGTGGCTCTGCCTGGCTCCACACTACTTCCCCCTCCTCAAGCCAGTGCTGACTGTGCGGGCCCTGGACTCCCGACCCTACGACGTTCTCTACCGCTGGATGACCAGGAATGAGATGCACACGCCGGAAGACCTCGTGGCCTGCCTTCGGAGGGACTTCCCGGATGCCGATCTAGCTCCATACTCCGACCTCAGCAACTCACAAATCCAGGCCCTCATATCCCACCTCAGTGAAGGAGCTAGTCTGACACACCTCGACGCCAGCATGTCCGCCAGAGCCCTCATCGAGAGCCTGGGGGACGGCTTGTCCCAACTCAGCCACCCTCCTGGGGGCAGTGTCAGGCTCCCTCCGGAAAGCATGGGCGCCGTGGAAGTTTCTCCCTGGGACCGGGAGGTAGGAACCCCTCGATGCATGATCTGCAGCGAGGACATCCTAGGTTTCGCGAAAGCCCTGGTACCATGCGGCCACCTGTATCACGCCGAATGCCTGAGACAGTGGAGGATTAGCCAGCCAGCGCTGGCCCTGTCCCACGGAAGATGTTTCCCAGTGAACTGTCCCATATGCCGCTCCGTAGATAGGGGTAGCGTCTCCGTAAGGATTCCAGACCGACCACGAGATGCCGACGCCGCGGACATTGCGGTACCACCAGACCTCCTACAGCTCCGCGACGGGACCCTTCTCCCACTGCAGCCATTCCTGAGCCTGCAAGAGTTAGCCGATGCCTTCAGGCACCTGGCCCCGGATCTGGACTGCCTCAGAGCACAAACACTCTCCATCCGCGTCCCCACACATACGTCACACTTTCAGACATGCGCAGAATCCACGCGCACGTTACGGAGAGGAGAACCGCGCAGGAGGCACGACATGCCCCGATGGAAGTGGACGGGACCCCACCAGACTGCGGGAACGGTGGAAGCGGCAGGGACTCCGACGACACCCAGAACAGCACGCAGGGACCTGGGACCTCGCCGCCGCAGCGACCCCCTGGTCCCACCAACAGGACAGATAGGATACGGCAAGCCCCGCGAATCACTTTCGGAAGATGGGCACTGCTACTGGGACGGAACCCCCCAGAGGATGAACCCATGAGGAGGGGACCTGGCCGGTTCCCGGTAGGGCTGCTCGCAGCGGCCGTCCGAGACATTGCAGCCGATCTGGTGATCTCCAGAAGCACCTACCTCGGCGAACGTGTAGCGGACGAGACTGGAGTCACCTTTGCCCTCGCAGGCCCAGACGCCTGGGAGCAGATCAAAGCAGTAGTCTCGGAGCGCAGGAACCAGCCTCAGGGGAGCGCCGCCCCAACAATCCTCGTGGTAGATGCCCTAGCTCAACACATGGATGCCGCCTTGACGGCAGCCACCGCCGCGGGCAGCCCATGCTGCCTCGTCGCCCTGGCCACTGAGGGAGTGCCGTCACCTGGAGGACCGGATCCCGTCGAGCTCGCAGCCCTGGCAAACGCGCAGTGGGGATACCGAGCCCCCAGCAAGATTACCCATCTCGTGCCGATTGGACACCCCTACCGAACAGGCAAGCCCAGCCCACCAATGCAGCAACTCTTCGCCGCTCAGTTCGACCTAGAGGGCAGGACACTGCGCACGATCCTACCCCCGTCAATAGTTGTGCACTGGGGTGGAAGGAATGGGGACGCCTCTGATGCGCTACACATCCTAACCCCTGAGAGCGGCAATGACGCCGTCGTTGCGCAGATCATGAGGTGGAGGGATGAACTATGGCGATCTCACAACGGGATGATCGCAGCCGACTGGGTCACCACGAGAGTGCAGCTCCCCCGGGACGAGCTCCTGAGATGCCAGGGACTCGAGATGCTCTTCCACCACGTCCTCCGCTGCAGAGCATCGAGACCAACGAGCTGTGAGGGCGGCATACGTGCCCCCCTGGATAATCTGCAGGCGGCAGCTCAAACCACCATGCTGGCCTACCAGACGGCATGCGTCTGGATAACACACGAGACAAGTGACTCTGTACACATCCCAGTTCCCCCCAGAGCGATCTGCATAGCCCACTCTGTAGCCTCCACAACAGCTGGAGCTATGGGACACAGAGTCGGAATTTGCGGGGCGGGGCTTCTCCTGATCTCCACTCCAGAACGGATTGCCGCCCCCGTCTTGAGGCACCTCCGAGACGAGCTCCCGCGGGTCTTTGGGGACGCCTCCTCCTCCATGGCACTAGGACCGCGCCGCATCCTCCTGGAAGGACCGTGGGATGGAGGACCCTAATTTGTGCGCCTCTCTGACCCCGCGGACGGCTTCCACCTAAGATGGAATCTCGCTGACATGGGACAAACACGGCCAGAGGACGTCCTGCAAGCCGTAGAGGCCACGACTGGTCCTGGCACAGTCGAACAGGTTTCCACCGTATACGCCTGGTTCCCAGACGTCTCTGACTACATATACATGACGCAAGTTCGCATGCGCTTAGCTGCGGCCGATGCCATGGCAGCAGCCTTCGTGGGCACCAGTTGTATTGTGATCGGAGCACAGACGGTCAGGATCTTCCCCGCCACACCTAGCAGGGACCCCATGCACATAGCGGCTGCGACATCCAGGGAACTGCAAGAGCATGTGGACGCGCTGGCCAGCATCTCTGTACGACAGGCCCCCAGACGCGCCATTCAGCCCTAAGTCCTCGAGATCACCACTCTCGACAGGCACGGGGCGCAGCTGGGAGAAATTCGCCCGCGCAGCATGCGCCCTGACGCTTGGCTCCCTGGACACAGTACGCTACGGCTCTTCTCTGCATCGGTCGGCTCAGCGAACGCCCAGCTACTAACTCGACTCTGGCCACTCCCGGAGGGCCCGGACGGTACCTCACACCCAGCCAACACCAGAGCTGCCCCACCTATCATCACGGGCGACTGGCTCCGAGATAACGCCATGGCGATGAGCAGGAGCGCGCCCAATACGGTACCTAGCATGTCGCAGGGAAGCGGCCTACGGGACTACGAAACGGTCCTACAGCCCGGAGAATACTTACTCGCCGCAATAGCGGCTGGCGGGGCCGTTGAGGTCACCACTAGCGGTGAGGCAGGTTTCCTTTTCACTTCGGTCCCCGCCTGGGTGACTGTGCTCCTCCCTGCGGACGCGGACATTAGGGCAGCCACGAGGGGTGCTGACAGACCACAAGCGAGACTCAAACTTCAGCTTGCCGCGGGCCCCATCCACGTTGCACGCTTGGACTCTGCTCCTGCAGCCACACCAACTCCCGCATCAGTGGGGCTGAGGGTCCACGCTCCCTCCCAGCAGCCACTTCCTAGACGCACCTCGGCTTCGCTCAACCCACTCCCTGGGCCCGCCAGACCCACTCACTTTCCAGAGCTCGCTGAGGTACTAGTGCGTGCGTGCAGGCCGCCCCCAGCCGAACTGGTAAGAGCCGATGAAGATGCGGTCCGCATCGCGCGGGGGATGCTGGGTAGATGCGCTGCCGTGGTCCCGGAGCAAGCAGTGCACGACATGGCGCGCGGCGTCCAACGCCGGATTGCCCTCGAAATCCGCAGACAACTCGAGGGCCGGCCCATCCAGAGGTACAACTGGGACATGTTCGCCGCCATCTGGATCCTGCAACTAGCAAGCCCGGGGAGCCTGGACCGAGACCACGTTTGGCAACTCATGCGAGAGCTCGGGATCCGAGAAGAAGTCACGAGACAGCTCCCTTTCATCCAATGGCTCGCGCCTGAGCCGGACGGCACCTACTCAGCCCACCAGCCCTGGCTCGAGGTCCCTGGATCCAGAGGTGCAGACGTAGATGCCGCCACGGCGCTCCCAGTCCCGGAAGGTGTCTCGAATGCCCTGGGCGCCCTGATCAACAGGCTGTCCAACCTACACTGGGAGGAGCGACAGCGCCATGACCCCGTGAGAGTCACCCGGGGAAGGAGAGGCACCTCGCAGACCTCCAGAAACGCCGGAGCGGGGGACAGACCCACGGACAACCCAGGTACGAGCCAGCGCAGAAGCCGCAGTCGGGCGAACAATGAGGCGGACGTGGCAGGTATGCAGGCAAGGGACGCCAGACCACCTACTGCAGCAGGCCCGAGACCGCCAGCCGCACCTGCAAGCCCCGGGCTCCCCACGTCGGTGACACCACAGACTTGCGCCAACCCCAGCAGAGAGGCCAACGACAACCCGACACTCACCGCACTGGGAGCACAACCTCAACGGCAGACGGCACCACAAGAGCAAAGTACGGCACCACCCTCCGTGGCCAGACCGGTCGGCGAAGGGGTATCGGACGAGGCCGCTACCCGGGCCGGCAGCACCGTCCAACTCCCACCCCGGACGACCTCTGCGATCCCCGCGACACCCAGAGAGGGACCAGCACGTTCACGCGCCCCGGTCTGCGCTGCCACGCCGAGCCCGGGCGCAGGCGAAGTCCCCTCCGCAGCCTGCAGCGGTGCTGAAACTGTGAGACGAGATAGTCCTGACCCCGCGGCACCTCCCGAGAGACACATCGGCGTGAATACCCTTGGGAGCCCACGGATCTCTCAGGACGAAACAAACACCAACGCTGAGCTGCGATCGACCAGAGGGTGTGGAGCCGCGATGCTCGACAGTACAGAGGGGGTTCGGGGTGCGGCCCCGGCTGCCAGCACCACAGACGCGGGGGGCGCGGCGTGCAACGAGGACGCACCTCCACGGGTCCCCGCGGATCCGGCGACAGTCCAGAGCAGGAGACCGCCGCCGGGCACGGCGCCCAGCACTTGCAACGACCCCCTGCGGCGAGGAGACACACCGCGAGCTGGGCCTGAGCTCCCCCTATGCATGGGCGCGGACTGGAGACGGGAATTTGAAGCCATGGCGCGTACGCTCAGACTGGCGCAGACACACGCCTCAGACGGCACAGGCCCCCCCCCTCCGAAGCCGATTGGAACCAAGTGCTCAGTGTGATCGCATGGGCTGCAGCGATACCCCAGCTGGACAAAACTGTCAGAGACCTTCACCAAGAGCTCGGACTCGCTACGCGAATCCCAGACGCCTTCGGCGCTTACTGGAATGCCCACCCTCCTCCGGGTGCGCGCAACCCCGCCGGCAGGAGGATAAACTCACGCCAAGCAGCTCTGACTGCAGACGCGGCCTGCGCTCAGTTGAGGCAACTCGCAAGTGGTCCGGCTTCGCGCTCGGACAGTGTGTCGACACCAGACGCCCCCTTTCAGAGCCTGACGCCAGCCATGCTCTGCACCAACCTGCGCGCGGGTGCGGGCCCCCCTTTCTCGGATGATAGGGGCCAGGTCCTGAGCGAGACGGTGCAGGCCTCTCCAAGGAACCTGCGCAGTACCGGTAGCACCGCCCGGCGCGCCGGCACTCCCAGACCTGCACGTGCCCCGGCCAGCACTGCAGTCAGCGCAGCCGACGGCGGGCAATTCAGACGTGCCCGTCATCGAGGTTCGACCGGACCGCGACCGGTAGCGCCCAGCACCCAGCCCCAGACTACCGCCGCTGACAGGGCCCGTGGGAGTCCGACCCGCCGGCCACCCAGAGGCAGAAATGACGGCACGCGCAGGACCACACTACGCGGTGTGACACGACGCAGGGCTGCGGGCAACACAGACAGGGAAAGGTCCACCCGACCAGACAGCAGATCTCCCCACCCAAGAACTCTGGTCGACCTTTGGGAACGCTCCCGCCCAGGGGAGGGCCCTCCCACCGGGGTCGCAGGAAGAGGCACCACAAGGCGAGCGTCCAGACCGGCGAGTGCGGAGGGCGCACGGATCCGCAGGCCGCGGCCCCGACCCTTTGTTTTCCTACCAGAAGAGCCCACGGCTGCCCCCCAGCCTGCCGACATGCTTCAGCAGGTTTGGGAGCGGCATAGGGGCGGGCGAACTGGCCTCTCCCCAGTCACACCTGCTGACACGACGCTTGCCGCGTGCCAGGCCGCGGGCCTGGACAATGCACAGATCATCAACACGCTAAGGACCCTCCAGCAGGATGGCCTCGTTTCCAGCGTTTCCCCCGACGGTACGTGGGACATCGCCGGACACCTCAGGCTCCACCCCATCAGTGACCCCAGACATGGGGAGGACTGGACTTACGATTTCACCCAGCAGACGAGGACACGCATAGTCAACCCTCGACCTGGCCCGAGCACCACTGTGGGAGCTAGTCTTCATCTTGTATCACTCTTCGATGAATGGGGCCTGGCGAGGCTTGCGGTAGGCGACCTCCTAGCCAAAATTGCCGCGACTTCTCGGTTCAGATCTTCCGCGTTCGTCGAGTTCAGCGACGAAGCAGCTGCTCGGGTGGAGAGGCGTTGGGACAGGGACGCTGCCACGCGCTTTGATGGAGGGCCCCCGCACATCAGGTTGGGAGCTAATGTGTGGGACCTCCTGAGGGAGGACGACGGTCGGAGTCCCTGGACCGACCACTTCAGAACCCTGGACCCTGGAAGTTTACTCGTCATCACAGCGGGGCTCCCAGGTGCCAGCCTTTCTGCAGCCAGCCAGTGCGGAGGGCTAGATGGGCTCGCGGGTTCCCAGACAGCGCAGTTCTTCGCCGTGCCTCTCCTGTGGAACGCCGCCCGCAGACTCCGCCCGGACGTCCACGTCATGATATGCTGCGAAGGTCCAGCCACCATCCTACAGGCACACAAGCAGGCAATGTGCACTGCACTGGGGGAGCTCCCCCCAGACTGGGCGGTCCGCATGGACTCTGCGGCCGCAGTCGCCAGCCCGAGGGACCGATTGTGGTTCAGTAATTGCCCTCCCGCGGAGAACCTAGTTACGTGCCCTCGGCCCCCCAGTCCCTGGGAAAGGCAATGGACTTACAGACCTGACGGGCACGTCCCTCCCTGGACCCAGTCCAAGGCTCCTGCCAACCCCCCTGGGGCAATAGTCCCTTGCAGTTGCCAGACACATCCCCTCTGCTTGCTATACAATGGGGACAGCAGCCACAGATGGCTCCTCCGCATCCTCGTCGACACCAGGAGTTGCATCATAAACATTCTTCAAGAGACCGGAGCCGAGCGCAACTTCCTCGGCTGCGCGGAAGGACTGACGCTCGTCTGCCACGGAAGAGAGAGAGAGAGAGAGAGAGAGAGAGAGAGAGAGAGAGAGAGAGAGAGAGAGAGAAAGAGAGAGAGAGAGAGAGAGAGCCTCGCCAGCGAAGGAAAAGCGAGGGCCTGGGCGGGGTGGCTCCTGGCCCACGGCAGAATACATGGACTCGGGATCCCATCTCCGGAGGAGCGGGCCCGAGCAGTGGGACTGGGCTCCTACTATCGGTCCCTGGACGTCAGTGGAAAGAAACTCTACGACGCCGTGGGAGCCCACCTGTACCCGAGATGCCTACAGCGCAGACTTGCGACCGCCATACTGGATTGGAGTAGGAGCGAGAACATCTCCGGGTGCCAGCACGAAGCTCCGACAGAGGGCCAGATCTGGGCCGCGTGGAGACAGGCGCGCAGCTTTGCCGACAGGAACTGCCCTTGGGCGCCGCTCGCCGGGAATCCCTGTCCAGACGACATAGTCCGAGCCAGGCTGCAGCAACAGCTCCTAGATCAAGGTTTGCCGTTCCCCTAGACTCGCCTGAAGACCCAGGGACGCTTCATCTCGCCCTTGGGTCTCCCCCGCTCGCAACTCTCGTTCTGGGGGCGAGAACCAGAGCTTGGCAACTGGCCTGCTCCTCCCTGAGCCGCGCCCTCGCCCTGCGCTGTAACCACACCGTCCGGCGACCGCGAGCCCTTTGGGCTTTCTTACACACTACCCCCTGGAGCAACCCCACCTGGGCCGACCTCTGCGGGGCCCTTTCCCTCCGTTCACTTATCGATGCCATCTCCAACGCCGCGCAAGCCTGTTCACTCAAGGTGGGCTGTTGGAACGTTAGGTACCTCAAAAGCACGACTGCTCACAATAACCTGATTAAGCATGCTTTCTTGACGCAGATGACCACCAACGGTAGGATCGGACTCATTCAGGAGACCCACTGGACAGAACACGAGGCGGCCGTCTGGTCCACCATGTTTCACGCGCGCACACTTGTCGCCTCTCCAGCCTACGCTGGGCCAGCCGGGGGTTGCGCCGGCGGAGTGGCGATCATCATGCCTCACGGCGCCACGCTCCTCCGGGCGGAAGACCTCGTCCCCGGATGTGCCGTTGCAGCCGCCATTAGCCGAGGTGACAGCACCTACCGCCTGGTCTCGGTTTATCTCCCTCCCTCCAGGCAAGCCATCAGGCAAGCCATCGAAAGGTGGGACGACACCCCTACATACTGGGGAGGGGACGTCAACATCCAGTTGGACAATCCCAGGGATGGTGAAACAGATGAGGCAGCGGCCCTGGCTGACCTGCTCTCACTGACTGGTTCAAGCGTCTGCCACTGCGATGGCCCCACAAGAGTGGACGCGGACAATGAATCACATATCGACATCGTTGCCTGCCCCTTTCGTCGGCTCGGTGCCTACGGGGTCAGAAAAGAACTCGCCGGGACAACGCCATCCGTGCGGGCGACCTCCGCCTACTCCCCAGCGAGGCGCACGCTGAATTAAGGACTCTGTACTCCTTTCTTGAGCGCACCTTCGAGTTGCCGGACATCGACCTGACCGGCCTCTTTCAACCCGCCGACTGGGCCCGCCCGGCCTCCCCTGGTCAATTCCCAGCCAGTCACTGTGACAACGACGACGGCGAAGGGGAAAGAGAGCAGGAACCCTCCACCCCTCCCCCGGCCCCAAATCCGGGTGATGACCGCACCGTCCCGCTTCTGCCCGCCCTCCTCACGCTGGGTCGACACGCTCTGTCAGCCGCGCTACAGGACTGGTGGAGGAAGTGGCGCAGAAGCAAAACCAACCGCTCGCCGGGGACCCTGCTTGCGGCCGCGGTAAGAACGGATTCCACTGCGCGCCCGGTGGGGGCACTTGCTGCCTGGCTCGCGGAATACGAGTGGGACGGCAACGACTTAACACCTCAGCAGGCCGCCCTCTGGCTGCGAAGGTGGGGCCATGACGCAGCGCAGAGACGCGCCACCCGCCTCACGCCCGCGCAAAGGGGCCCCGGAGTGGAACGCCCCGCGCTTGCCTCTCACTACCGGACGGGGCGAGAAATCTTCGTCAGGACGCACGCCATCCTTGGAGTACGCGACGGAGATGGAAGCTGGAAGGAGCGCACCAAGGAAGTTGACGACGTCCTTTGGCGGAGCCGGAGTCCGATCTGGCAAACCGCCCCTCCTCTCCCCCTACAGCGGACGGCATCCTTGACGAGTACTTCAGACAAAAGGACACGGGGCACTTCCCACGCTCTCCCAGCCCACAGTGGGGCAGGATTGCCTCCCTTGTGCTGGGGCCTAGCGGCAGCGCCCCCGGTGTTGACGGTGAGCCCTACGAGCTGTATCATCCCGGTGCGCGCTTTGTTGCTGGACTCCTCGCCCAAGCCTGGTACGCCGCGGCACTGAACCCAGGGCTCCTGGACCTGGCCCTTGGCCCCTCCGTCGACCTTCTGGTCTGGATCGGCAAGAAACTGGCCGCAGAGCGTCCTAACGACATGCGTCCCTTGCAGCTCCCCACCTGCCTACGGGGGCTGCGTGGAGCGACCATTGCCGATTGCCTTGGCCCTGTGATTGAACCCAGGCTTAGCCCCAATCAAGCTGCCAAGCGCGGGGGACAATGCGGTCCCAACATCACCGCTGCCACCAACCATCTTGCCCTGGATCCCGTCCCCGACACCGAACCCGGGCCCTCCTGGACCGCCCTGCTTGGCGCACATCAAGAAGCTGTTGACCGCTATATACTGGTCGCCGCTCGGCAACTAGGCCCTGCCCCGAGCACGGCTATTCTCTTCTGCGATCAAAACAAAGCTTTCGAGCGCATATCCCTGCATTGGATGGGGCAGCTGGCGAGGCGTTGGCAGCTCCCGACCTGGCTCCTGCACTCCGTCGACTCCCTCGTCGGTAGCAGGAGCGTACGCACCTGCAAAGGTAGGTACAAAAGCAGAATAAGGAAGCTCTTACGGTCTATCGGAATGGGAGGCACCGCCTCCCCGCTCCTCTGGTGCCTAGGATACGACCCTCTCATCAGCGCCCTGGCCGACATCACTGGGGCGGACGATCCGACTTACGTGGATGACCTCGCTGCCCTGCTGGGCGCCACCGCCCAATCACTGCGTGCCGGCATCGCCTTGCCCTGGCTCGCAAGAGCGGCGGGGCTCCTCGTCGAAGCCCACCAGTGCAGGGGCATTGCAGCCCCATCCGGCATCAACATCATGCAGTACCTGGACAACGCCCCGGTGGACTTCAGCGATGATGGCACCACCGCAACTGTTGCAGGCCTGCCTGCCGGGCTCCTCCTGGAAATGATCAGTCGCGCTGCTGGCTCCAGTATTGCGGCTCAGTGTTCTCCCTGGACCAGCCCATGCGTGTGCAAATTTAAAACGGCCCTGGTCCCCGCCAGCAGCCACGATTGGTGGAGACGCACCATGGACTGCACCCCTTTCGGCTCATCCGCCGTCCGTCCCCAGTGGCCCTATCTCGGCGCCTGCATCGTATCTAGGGCTGCCGAAGGGGAAATTCTACCGCCCAGGGGGAGGATGACAAAGGGACAACTCGACGCCCTCGTCGCTGGCACCTGGGGCAAACCCCTCCCCAAGCTACGGGGCCGGGCCATTGCCCTCCACCTTGCAAGCATGTCTCCCACTAGAACCGCCCTCGCCTGGAACACCTACCTCATCGCGCTCATCCCGTACCCTCCCACTACTCTCTCCCTGACACCGTGCAGGAAAGGGCACTCAGAGCACACCTGCGGGTAGCCCTTGGTCTTGCCTCTGCCTCCTGGATCCCAGACAACATCCTCACTGGTCTGGGCATCCGCTTCCAAGTCCCTGGCTGCCCCAAATGTCCGGTTGCTACCTCGCGTGCGATCGCGGCCAGGGCGCACGCCCTTGACGACCTGTGGGGGCCCCTACAGGCGAGACATAAGGCGGGGAGAAGGTGGAACAAACTCGTGAAATGGGCGCGGGACTTCGCCCCTCGGGATGAGCCGCGTAGGCCCGGCTCCAAGGTGCTGACCGACGCCGGGGCCGCTGACCTCTTCAATCGCGCCTTGAGAGAGCCCCCTAGGCGCCAGGCCCGCTACTTCGGGCGCGTAGTTTACGTTGCGGCCTGGACGCAGCTCCACGGGCACGTGGTGAGCTCCTGGCTCGCCACAACCAGCCACGAGCGTAGGTGGGCTCAAACAGACGGTGCGGAATGGTCCCTTCTCGGGCACTGCGCCTCCTTCACCGAGGCGCACCACGTCCTCCGCGTTCTGGCCAACGGACTACCCGGATCCGCGCGTAGACGAAGCGTCGCTGACAGGATCCCCCACCAGTGCGGCTGCGGCAGGATGGCCAATAGAGTCTGGCTCACCGCTGGACATCGGGATCGCGGTCAGGCCTGGTGCGACTCGTGCCTCGGGCCCTGGACCGGAGAGGCCTCCCTCTGGCCCCTCCTTGGCGACGACGCTTTGCCCGAGGACTTGCGTCCACTTGCTGCGGAGAGAAGAGGGCAAGTCGGGCACGTCACTGTTCCCGTACGGCAAGGACTCTACGGAGCCTGCCCTCTCTGCGGCCTGGGAGAAGCCACTACTGAGCACGTGTGGAGTTGGTGCCCCGCCGCCGCCCTCGCTTGGGAAAAGACCAAAGGCCCTGACCACCCCAGAGACCTTCCCACCGCGATATGCTCCAGGGGGCAGCACCAGAGACTGGTCTGCCGCCTTCTGCACCAGATCTCCTTTAGATACCGTGTGAACCTGGACTGTGCCCCCATCGGAGCCGTCGAAGCCGCCAGAATCATTGTCCAAGGGATCTCCGTACCAGACACCGACCTCCAGGAAGACAATGAGGAGGAAGAAGACATGCAAGAAGGGCAGGCCCCTGCTGCACCGGCGGACGAAACTGCAGTCTGGGCCCCCATGCTGCTCCCCTGCCAACTTTGCAATCCCCAAGGCCCGCGCCTGCTGCGCATTCAGGGGGCCGCTGGGCCGCATCTTGGCAGACAAGCTCCCCGCGCTGGTGGGGAAATCCGGCGCCTCCCTGTCACGACCAGGATCGTGCGGAGTGGGGATCGGCTCGCCGTTCTCCAAACGGGCGACACCAAAGCGAGTTGGATGCCGCCTGGGTTGGGCTGGTTCCCCCGCCCCAGGACAGGCAGGTCCCCCAGTGCCCTCTGGACCAAGAGCTACTGCCGACTCTGCGACCTACATACCCTGGTGCTCAGAGCCAGCAGGGACATGGAAACTGGCGAGGAGATCACCGCCAGAGACTCCCCGCTCCCCGCTGCCGATGCGGCCCAATGGCCCTTTGAGCTCACTTTCGACGGGGGGGCTCGCCGAATAGGGGGAGACGACGAGGTCTCCGGCGCGGCAGCTGTCCTCTGGAAACACGACCCGCACCGCGGCTACCCGCGCGTCGTCGCGGTTACCGTTGTTGCCCTTCCGGGCTGCGACAATGCACAGACGGCGGATGCATCTGGGTGCAGAGCAGGGCTCGCCCTACTCCCCCACCTTGACACCACCCTCCGAGGTGCCCGCGTGGTCGGCGACAATCTTGCCGCCATCCGGTACGGAGCCGGCACGGGCCGCTATCGCCGGCTCCACCTGGCACAGCAGATGGACTTCGCCCTTCGGCAAGCCAGCGAAGCAGGATGGACACTTACATGGCAGGCCGTGCGTCGTCGCCTCAACAAAGCAGCTGACCGTCTTGCCGCACTAGGTGTCTTCTGGGCCGATGCCCTTCGTCGCGCCGGCGATCTAGCCGTCGCTTCCTGGGTCTTCTGGGAGGGCTCCCAGCTGCCCCCCCCCCTGTTTCCTGCCGCGGACATCGACCAAGTTGCGCTGTTCGTTGATGCCCTCGAAAATCCCCCTCCCCCCTCCCTCCCTGATCGCCCCCGCCGCGACACACTAAGGTCCTGACGGGTCGCAGCGTCACTGCCATCACAAGAAGCGCAGCCTTCCGCTGCCATCCTGGACAGGTCCCCACCCTGGACAATGCCCAAGAACAACCAGGGCCCCCTCCGCCGTTGGCCCTCCTGCCTACCGTACAGTGACGAAGGGCCGCCAATGCGCGCGGGCACGCGCGTCTTCCTGGCCCGCTTCTGTCCCTGGATGCGTTGGGTCTACTTCCACGGCGGTTGGCGACGCTGGTGCGAGATCTGCCGGGGGCCCGTCGACGACGCTGAACACATCCTAAGCGCGAAGCACTACGACATGTCGGTGGCACGGTACCAGGACGGGTGGCCAGACCCGAACACTTTCACCACTCCTGGGAATCTTTGGTGCGTGTGCGGAGGGAACCCCTACCACGCTACCCACCAGGTATCTGTCGCGCGGTTGGCCTGGCGCGGCTGGAAACCAGTACAGCCCTTGGTTGCCCGCGACGGGGTTCGCTCGCTACCTGGCATCGCAATCCCCGAGGATGCGCTGCACGTGCCCATCACCTACTCCCTCTGGGACGATCCGTCGACATACAACTGCCCACGAGGCACCAGGGTGGAGCCGGAGAAGGTTCGTTCGCACATGATGAACAGGCTGGGCGCCGCAAGGGAGGGCCTCAGACAGCCTGAGGACGGCGACGGGAACAGGATGCGGGCGAAATCGTCCATCTGGCTACCCCCCTCACCTGGACAGGCCGCAGGCTCCTCTGGGGTACCTCCCCCTCCGCCCCCGCCGTCTCACCCTCCTCCTGCCTGGGGCCCACCCTGCCAGCAGCGAACAGTCCAGCTGGCCGAGGCCAGTGAGACGGAGATTGAAGCTCTCTCTCCGACAAGCCCAGCTGCCCTGGAATATTCACTGGCCACGCAGGCAGCCTCAGACGTCGCCAACCTGTACTCGGTTCCGCTGGACTCCCCGCACTCTAGAGTCCACCCCAAGGCAGCGCTCGGGGAACTAATCAATGCCGTCCGGCTCCCCTCACAATGGCCCTACTCCCTCCAGGACCGAGGACAAACGTTAAAGGGGATCGCCTGGGTCGAAAGCCAAGCCTCGGTCGAGACGGTAGACGACGGCAGAGGCTCCACGCGAGAGGATTTAGCCAGAAGGGGTAACTGTGCCATCGGAGTTCGCGTCACCAGGATCGATGCCAATACGCGCTTTGAGGACCTGGACACCTGTCGGCTGCGGAACGCCATGCACCTACCCGTCGGTACGGAATTTCTGTTGTTGGAGTGGCCCTCAATGTGCAAGGTCGCGACCAGACCCCTGGAACGTGACAAAGAGAACAGGTGGCTGTGCATTTCAGTCACGGGCCCGACGGTAGACAAGATCGCTGACGTCTCAGTCTGGTGGCCTCCCGCCCTGGGCGGGAACATCCATCCCAGAGATGCTCGAGCGCTAGGTCTCAGCCCTTCCGACAGGTACCCTTCAAACTGGTGCATCGTCGTCTACAACCGCGCGAAGAGCGGGCAGTTTCACGAAGACGAAACCAAGGCGAGACGCCCCCCTAGCGACGATCTCCCCTGGTATCGTGTAGATGAAGCCCCTTCTGACATCCAGTTTTGGCGGCAATGCTCGGCACTGGGCCAGATCTACTACCTGCGCCAAAACCCAGCGGGTCCGTTCGGCCACCAGCTTTCACTTCTGACTTACCTTCTTGCCTTTGTTCACGCCCCTCGGTCGGATCGAACCTTGGCCAACGACTTGGGGCACATGCGTTCCCTGGGGCTGAGCCTTAGAGCCAGGGCGGAGGCCACCCTTGAGCGGAACGTCCCAGACGCCGACCACTTGCAAGCAGTCGAAGACGGCACGCTGCTGCAGGCACCGCCTCTCCCCCAAGGCTTAAAGGCGTTCTCTGACGACGAAATCTCAGATACGACAGGCTCCGTCTTTCAGAGAGTGCGTCCTACTCCCAGCGTGGACACGCTCCACAGGATTATCGACAAGCACAGGCCGAACGGCGATGCGACCAGTGCCCTGCGTGCCACTCTGAACCACCACGCTGTTCTAGTGCACGGACCCCCTGGAACTGGCAAGACCACCTTCTCAGTTGCCTGCCTGGACATGTGGGGTTCCTGCCTACGCCCTGGACACGCTGTCGCTTTGGCAGCAGGGTCCAACACGGCGGTCGACCAACCAGCTCTGGCAATGATCGAGGCACAGCGGCAGCGGCGCCTCGACCAAGACACGGGCTTCCCCGACAAGTTCGTGCGCCTGGCAAGGAAGGACCGGGTCAACGAGGCACTTGTTGACCTTACTCCCGAAGGTCGCTACAGAAACGCCCACGGCGAGTTCCCCTTCCAGGACGGGGACAAGAACAGGGCTTCAAGCGCTACAAGGCGAGCTTACTACGTCAGGCCAGCATAATCATGTCCACGCACGAGGCGTCAGAGGCCCCCGAATCGTCCTCCTGGTCATCGACGAGGCCGGACAAGCCACGAGCTCCACGCGCTCATGTCCATGGTGAATCTGATTAACAGCGGAGGGACCGTGGTCCTCGTCGGAGACCCCAACCAGCTGCCCACCACAGTGCTCTCCAAACTGGCGAACGAACTAGGGCTCTGCGTCAGCACCTTCGACAGGATGTTCCACGCACTCCGCGGCCAGGAGTCTTCAGTAGTCCACCTTTCAATCTGCTATCGGATGCATCCGCAGCTACTCGCTTTCCCGAACGCAGCCTACTACGGGAAAGGCATGAAGTCCGGCATCCTGGACCCGCCCAGAGAGCGGCCAATCGTTGAGGGCATCCCCTGGAGAGACATTCGTGCGTGGGAACCTGGACGACTGGCAAAGCTGGCTACACTCACCGGTTCCGACGAAAGTGACCTCCGCGCCACCCTCGAGCCCCTGGACCCGCCGCTGGGCCCAGACAAGCACCGTTTCCTAATGGTCCACACACCCTCCTGGGAGGTCACCTCCGAGCTACAACCAGGCTTTGCCAATCTTCTGGAGGCGGCCCAAGCCGTGGATATTGTGCGCGCCCTGCTACCGGAGCTCCACAAGGGCACCGCTGTCAGAATCGTGGTCGGCTACCAGCTCCAGACGGCCATTCTCATGGACGGATGGCCTCAGGGTTCTCGTCACCTCACCGGCGTTCTGCGTAACACCAGAGGTGGCGCCAAAGGGCAGCCCGGCAAGGGGAAAGACGACGGTCCTGGACGGGTTGGTCAGGATAATCCTGGCCCTGGACAACCCCCCCAAGGCCACACGCTGGCAACAGGTGTTCCGGGAAGACGACAATGCTAACACTGCCATCAGCTCTAACTTCCCTGGACTACGTCAGGTGGCGGGTGAGCACATGAGCACTGGGGCTTTCAAACTCACGACAATCCACTCCAGCCAGGGAGGCGAGGCGGACATCGTAATAGTGCTAACTACCCGGAGCAAAGGCAGCTACAACTAGGGTTTCGTCGACGACGCCAAGCGCCTGAACGTGGCATTCACCAGGGCCAAGCGGAATATCCTGATCTTGGGAGACGGTCGCATGTTCGCCAACGCCACACGGTCGCAGCTTCGCGTGCTCTCAGAGTCCGGGAGACTGACTCGCCTCTGGGCCCAGTTTCGTGGCAGCACCCCCGTGGGCCGCAGGCTCTCCCTGGACATTGACGACAGCTTCGACCCGCTCCAGGACCTTGCCGCATGGATTCCCTCGCCCCCTGCCTGGGGCAGTGTCGCAAAGGGGGAGAGCGGACAGAACGAGCTGGACGTCGCCGAGAAGAAAGCGCGCGATGCCCAGGCCACCTGCTTCGCCGAGCGGTTCAATGCACCCCTGGAAGAACGCTTCGACTGGGACACCCTGGGCAAGCTAATCTCGGGAGGGCTCCACGATAGCCTCCCGACGCCGGCCTTCCACGTGCTCATCTACCTTATGTCCGGACTGCATCCTCACGAGTTCACGTTGGCCAACGCACCGCGGCAGCCGGGCATGCTCGACCGCAAGGCTTGGTCGCACCTGGGGTTCTTGTTTGACATGTCTCTCGGGCTCGACGCGACCAATCTAGTCTACAACGCGCTATGGGCAGCAATGGTCTGGTCGCTCGGCTCAGGCGCCCCCTGGAGGGATGCGGGCTACGCCATTCCCGACCACTCCCTTCCCCCGTTGCCTCGCGCCAGCGGCATGCGTGCAACGCTGTGGAAGCGCCGCCAGTGTACTCCCAAAGGACTCTTCCGTCAGGTCCCCAAGGCCTGGAGCTCCGCTACCAAGGACTGCTGCAGACACCGGAAGCCCCCTGGCATGACCGGGTTGGGAGACGTCATCCGGGGGTGCGGGTCCTCGATGGAAGATTTCCGTCAGGGACTCTCAGACACTGACGGCCAGCCCATGGATTCTTGCAAGGCCCGCTCGCTTCTGGTGGTCATGATGCTGATGCTCCGTGAGCCGCGAGTGTTTCTATGGCCTTTCTCTCACGCAGAGCAGGCTGGGGACGTCATCGAAGCTATTCTGGGGTTCTGCGTACCCTGGCAAGAGGTCCACCAGGACTTCCGAAGCCGTTTCGCCAGCACCTGGAGCCTCACCCTGGAAGACTTGGCCGACCTGCACAGTCGCATCGAGGCAGTCCTACCACACATCTCCAGGCTCGTGGCTTTGGCCCATCACCACCCGGCTGCGCAGGAAGCCGGCTGCCCGCAGACCTGGAGCGAGATGGACAGACAAGACTTCCAGCTACAAGCGCCGATGATCGTTCTCGAACGGATCGTCCCGGCAGCAACTCTGACCTGCCTGGACACAGGCGACTGCTCAGTGTGTGCACTACACGTCGCACTGGCTGGTTCCGACGCCTCCCTCGGTCCCGACGACAGGGTTGCGGGCCCTTCCCTTACATCGGCGGCGGACTTGCCTTGTCCCAGACCGACCTCAATGCCCCCCCACCGCCGGCACCGGCCCCGGGCACCAGACTGGGCCCTCCGTTCATCCCCGACGAAAGACTCGCGCTTGAAAAGAAGAACAACATATACACGTGCGACAGTTGCGGGAAGGATCACCTGACTGCTACTGAAGGTACCTGGATCTCCGACAGCACGCGCCAGATGGTCGCTCAGAATAGGCCTCAGGCGTACATCCACGGCGCCAACATGGGCTGGTACTGCGCCGGATGCTGGATACGGTACCTCGAGGACAATGGCTTCCCTACGCCTGCCGGAACGAAGCTCACCGACAGAATCAGGGAACATGAGCAGCAGATATCGGGGACCGGCAACGACAGAGCGAGTGCCCTCCCTTCCCTGGGACTCCTTCCGCTCGGCTACGGCTGCAGCCCCCTGGCGGACACGAGGCAGTTAGATGACCTCCTCATGGAATCGACGGGCATGAAGATCCCCGAGTGTGCCAATACCACCATTCCGGTCCTCCGGATCCGGGACGACCGCTTCGGCATCAAAGCCGCTCAAACGCGGACCTACTCCGCGCGGTGCGACGCCTGCCCCCAGGGGGCCCCGCTCCTGGTCTGGGACCCCGGCTCGCCGCCGCTGGGGTGCTTAATATGGAAGCCGGCTGAAGACATAGGAGTTCCCGAGCAACATGGGCTGCCCCCCATCGATAAGCGTGCCCTGGCCTGGTGGGGGCGCCAATGGAACGCTACTTGGTGCTGCCGGCGCTGTCTGGTCCCGATTTGGAACATAGGCCCGGCCACCCTGGGCCACATCCTGGATCGCGATTTCAGGCCGCTGTATCCAGACGAACCTCCCTTCCCCCGCTCAGAAGCCAGATTGGGTTCGAGGCACCTGTGGACATCGTGGATTCCCTCCCGTGGCTTGGCGAGGACGCCAAGGCCCAGGACCAATTCACCAAGGTCAGAGCAAGCAATCCCCCTGGACCCAGCCCCACAGGCAGCTCTGGCGCGGCGCCAGAGATCACCTCCCTGGCAGGGTCCCTGCCATCTGGTGCGTGTTCTGGTGGCGACGACAGGCCAGATACTCCCATGGCGGCCGACACAGACAGGTCTCCGGGTTCAGCGGACGACACACGCATGGGCCACCATGACCCGCCCGACGACGACAGCGGTGAAGGCGCGGAAGACGGGCTCCCCCTTCACAAGATGGAGCCCGACTACGAAGAGGATGGACCCGCCCGTCCTCCCACGCCTTCCGAGTCGGCCCAGGAGGGTGATGAGAATCGCTCAGGCGGAGATGGCCCACAGCGTAGCCCGTCGGTGGGCAGCTCTGACACCAGCCGCGAGGATACCGCGACTTCAGTCGCAGAAGGCTCGCCCTACGCCGATCGCAGGAGGGCTCCAGCTCGAAACCCCGCGAGGCACGAGAGGGCCAGCGACGGTGGCACCTCGCGGTGCGAGCGCTTTCCCGCGCCCACCCCGACGCCCCCTGAGCGGAGGCCGCATTACTCTCGCCATACTGGCTCTTCGGAGCAGGACGCACTCAACATGCTGTCCTGCCCTGATGGAGGCGGCCCAATGTACAAAGTCAGGCTGGGCACCGTCGAACTCGAGCGTCCCGACGAGACACCAGCCAGTTGCATATCCAGGCTTCAGTCGCAGCTGGGAGCAGTCTTTTGCGCACTGTGGACAGCGAACACGCAGCGTACCCTGCTCCCTGGATGGAGGGCGCCCAAGTCCGACCCGAAACTACACATGCCCGCGGATATCATCAACTTCCTAGAGGCCTGGAAGGACTGCGGGTACGACGCCTACGAGATGGACAGGAGACTGGGCTATGGTATCGACTGGAACAAGATACGAGCCAACTACCTGCGTCACTCCCAGACAGACGACTGGAGCAAAGGCGGCTATCGCCACACGGGCTGGCGCGACCGTGCGACAAGTTCCTGGGGCACCTGGAGCAGTTGGCAGGGCGAGTGGCGCGACGGATGGCGTGAGGATCACTGGCAGGCGGGTGGCAAGCGCGGTGGAGGTTACCCTGATGATCGGGATGATCGAGATGAAAAGAGACTCCGCTGGAGAGACTGAACTCCCTCTCTGCCCTCACCGGCCCCCAGTGCCCGCCCCGCCGCCTGCGCTTCAAAACGCACCGCCGCGGCCCTCTGCCGCCCTTTCCCTCAGCCTGGGGCGGCCCTGCCCCCCCTCCCCTGAGCGGCACCCTCTCTCACCCGTGGCCTTGGGGTGCCGTTCGGTAATACCGTCTGCTCCGTGCGTGACACCGCGCATCCTGCAAACCACTTGCCACTGGCACCACTGCCTTTCTCCGCCGGTGGCCGACGCCCTCTTGTCACTCGGCTCCTCTCTCCCCGCCATGTTTCACTTCCTGAATCCCAGCGGACGCTGCCCAGGCCGCGCCGCTGGCCCCTAATCGCGGCGCTCTGCCGCCCTCCGCCCGATGCGCGCACCTCCTGCCTTTGGATCCAGGTGCGCGCTTCGACAATACCGTCCACCGCCTCTCCGCAGTGGACTCGCGGCCTCAGGCCCTACTGTAGCTGTCTCACCGCCAGGCCTTCCTGGCCTGTCAGTGGGCCACTGCTGCCTGACCGCTGGCTTCCTCCTGGACTTTCTAACCGAACGATCGGCCTTCCGCCGTCACCCTGGACCTTTCAAACAAGAAGGACGGCCTTCCACCGCCACCCTGGATCCGTTGGCTCTGTGGGACACGTCTCGGGTACAAGACGTCCTCGTCCCTCTGTGCTAGACGACTCGGTTGGGTATCGCTGGGCCACTTTTGATGTGCACACTCCTATGGGGTCTGCCGTGTATCGTGCTCTTCCACCCCTTCCACTCGTCGGATCTGGGCTGTCGCATCTCAGGTGTGGATGTTCTGTCTTGTCATCATTCTCCACACCCTGAATGCGCTTCTTGCGTTGCGACTGGCTCGCCGTCTGCTTCTCAGTTGGTCCTTGTCCCCAGTCAGCCTGTGGTACCCTTCAGGCTCCATGGATCGGTGCCCTCTGGACTCCCATTGCTGGGCGGCTTCCCACCGCGACGTTGGATCAGTGGCTTTGTGGGACTTGCCTGGGTATACACGGTCTCGTTCCGCCTGTGCTCTCCGTCTCTTTGGACTGCACTGTGACACTGTGTTGTGTACACGCCGCGTTTCGACGGGAGCGTGCATCAGGTGCCCTTCCACCCGTTGGGTCTGGGCCGATACGTCTTGGTGTGGTTATCTTCTCGGATCATGGATGCACCTTGATGTCGCTGACGCCGCGGCTCGCTGCCGCCGTCGGGATCCTTGTTGGACTCGCCACCCCGACCTCTGTGCTACCCGACAGGCTGGGGCTGGCGTCCTCGGTCGTTCCCTTGTCCGCCTTTGGACGTCGGAACGTTTTCGCGCCATTTTGGCTGCGCTAGGTGGTTTCGGTGCCTACCTCAGGCCTGTTGGACGCACCTGCATGCCCGTTCAGGGGCTGTCATGGCACCTGGATTGCATCGTCCTCGCCTCCCTGGGCGCTGTCGTGAGCCGCCTGATCCGCGGCCCTGCGCGCGTTAGGTAATTTAGTCGCGTCCGCGGCCCGTTCGCGACCTTCCGCCGCTGGCGCTTCCGCCTGCGGCTGTAAAAAAAAGAAGTAACCCCGCCAGCCCTTTCCGCCCCGGCCTCTTCCATGCCGCGCAACTCGCGGTTCATCCCTGGCCTCGTCGTGTGGTGGTGCCGTCCCTCCACCGCTGCGGCTTCGGCCTTCCCGCTTAAATTGAGGTTCCTCTTTCTGGATTAGCGGCCGTCCCGGCATCGTTTTGTCCAGCACTCCGCGCGTGCGTTTGGTCCTCGGCCCCGGCTTCTGCTTGCCCCGAGGTACCCGTCCGCTTGTCATCACTTTGTGTGTCAGCCCTGTGCGTGGTGCCCATCCAGGCCCGTGTTGGGTCAACCTGGCACCTTCTCTCGCACAGGTGCGTGGTGACCCGCGCCATTTTGGCCGCGTCGCGGCTATGCCGCTTCCCGCGCTCGTGCGTACTGCTGCCTAGGGGTCTCTCGGCTTCCGCCACCCTGGGAGTTGCAGCCTGCCAGTGCACTCGCCTCCTGGCGGCAATTCCTTGGCCGACGGTCCCTTGGACCACCCTGGTTCTCGCGCTTCGCCGACGTCCGGGGCTTCGCCTCTGCCTGTCTCTTTCCTACCTCGACTGACGGTTCGTTGGCCACGGCCACCCTGGTGCCCACGCAGTCGACTGAGGTACGGTATATATCGTGCTTCCTCTCTCGGAGCTGTTCCTGGCCGTCGTTGACTTTCCGACTTCTGGCGCGTCCGACGGACCTGCAGCTTTGCGCGCTGGCAGTTCCCCTCAGTCTCATTCCCTTCAGCCACCCACCTGCCGTTGGGCCGTCGCGTGAGGCCTCGGCCGGCGCGTAGCTGTTGCCTCGCGCGCTGCCTCTGCTTTAATTTTCTCGCGTTTCCTCTGCCTAGTTAGTCTCTGCGTAGCCCGCCTTGACCTGACTCGCCGCCGGCGCGCTCGCCCGCGGCCGCTGACTAAAAAGTAACCCCGCCAGCCCATTGAATGATTTTGGCTTCCTCGCCGGGGCCGTGTTGGACGCTCCAACGCGTCGCGAAACCACCCGTCCAGGTCCAGGGGAGGGGGTCGGGGGAGGGGTTAAGACTCCCTCCCCGCCCGCATGCCGTCTCGCTCACTCCCACCCGCCCTCCCAAAACATACGTAGCACTTGAGCCTGGCCCGAGCCTCAGCATATTCAGCGGCCGTCTTTGGATGGGCAGCTATTGGGGGCGCATCCGCCGCCGCCTCCGCCGCCTCCGCCGCCGCCCCCGCCGCCCGCGCCGCCCGCCGCCGCCGCCGCCGCCGCCGCCGCCGCCGCCGCCGCCGCGCCGCCGCCGCGCCGCCCGCCGTCGCCGCCGCCGCCGCCGCCGCCCCTGCTGCCGAATCGCCGCCGCCGCAGCCGCTGCCGCTGCCGCCGCAACCGCTGCCGCCACCGCTGCCGCCGCCGCCACCGCCGCCGCCACCGCCACCACCGCCGCAGCCGCCGCAGCCGCTGCCGCCGCCGCCGCCGCCGCAGCCGCCGCCGCCGCCAAGTGTACTACTCTGTATTGTTTTTCATAATCCTCCTTGGTTGGGTATTCGTTTTGAATAGAGGGGTGTGGTCGTGTCCTCCTCCCGCCCCCCCCTGTGGTCGCCGTCCTTGGGGGGTTGCGATGTGCGAAATTGTCGCCACTTTCGAGGGCTGCTGGTGGGTCCAGCGGAGTGAGGCACCGCGCGGATCTGAGGTAGACCTCGCCGTCCCCTGGGGGCTGCGATCTGCGAAATTGTCGCCACTTTCGAGGGCTGCTGGTGGGTCCTGCGGAGTGAGGCACCGCGCGGATCTGAGGTAGACCTCGCCGTCCCTGGGGGGCTGCGATCTGCGAAACTGTCGCCACTTTCGAGGGCTGCTGGTGGGTCCTGCGGAGTGAGGCACCGCGCGGATCTGAGGTAGACCTCGCCGTCCCTGGGGGGCTGCGATCTGCGAAATTGTCGCCAGTTTGCAGGGCAGCTGGTGGGTCCAGCGGAGTGAGGCACCGCGGTGATCTCTGAGGTAGACTTCGCCGTCCCTGGGGGGCTGCGATCTGCGACACTTGTCGCCAGTTTCGAGGGCTGCTGGTGGGTCCTGCGGAGTGAGGCACCGCGCGGATCTGAGGTAGACCTCGCTGTCCCCGGGGGGCTGCGATCTGCGAAACCGTCGCCACTTTCGAGGGCTGTTGGTGGGTCCTGCGGGGTGAGGCACCGCGCGGATCTGAGGTAGACTTCGCCGTCCCTGGAAGGCTGCGATCTGCGAAGCTGTCGCCACCTTCGAGGGCTGCTGGTGGGTCCAGCGGAGTGAGGCACCGCGGGGATCTGAGGTAGACCTCGCCGTCCCTGGGGGGCTGCGATCTGCGAAACTGTCGCCACTTTCGAGGGCTGCTGGTGGGTCCTGCGGAGTGAGGCACCGCGCGGATCTGAGGTAGACCTCACCGTCCCTGGGGGCTGCGATCTGCGAAACCGTCGCCACTTTCGAGGGCTGCTGGTGGGTCCTGCGGAGTGAGGCACCGCGCGGATCTGAGGTAAACCTCGCCGTCCTTGGGGGGCTGCGATCTGCGAAACTGTCGCCATGTTCGAGGGCTGCTGGTGGGTCATGCGGAGTGAGGCACCGCGCGGGTCTGAGCTAGACCTCGCCGTCCCTGGGGGGCTGCGTTCGGCGAAAATTTTCGCCAGTTTCGAGGGCTGCTGGTGGGTCCTGCGGAGTGAGGCGCCGCGCGGATCTGAGCGAGACCTCGCCGTCCCTGGGGGGCTGCGATCTGCGAAACTGTCGCCACTTTCGAGGGCTGCTGCTGGGTCCTGCGGAGTGAGGCACCGCGCGGATCTGAGGTAGACCTCGCTGTCCCCGGGGGGCTGCGATCTGCGAAACCGTCGCCACTTTCGAGGGCTGTTGGTGGGTCCTGCGGGGTGAGGCACCGCGCGGATCTGAGGTAGACTTCGCCGTCCCTGGAGGGCTGCGATCTGCGAAGCTGTCGCCACCTTCGAGGGCTGCTGGTGGGTCCAGCGGAGTGAGGCACCGCGGGGATCTGAGGTAGACCTCGCCGTCCCTGGGGGGCTGCGATCTGCGAAACTGTCGCCACTTTTGATGGCTGCTGATGGGTCCTGCGGGCTGAGGTACCGCGCATATCTGAGGTAGATCTCGCCGTCCCTGGGGGGCTGCGATCTGCGAAACTGTCGCCACTTTCGAGGGCTGCTGGTGGGTCCTGCGGGGTGAGGCACCGCGCAGATCTGAGGTGGACCTCGCCGTCCCTGGGGGGCTGCGATCTGCGAAACTGTCGCCACTTTCGAGGGCTGCTGGTGGGTACTGCGGAGTGAGGCACGGCGCAGATCTGAGGTAGACCTCGCCGTCCCTGGGGGGGCTGCGATCTGCGAAACTGTCGCCACTTTCGAGGGCTGCTGGTGGGTCCTGCGGAGTGAGGCACCGTGGGGATCTGAGGTAGACCTCGCCGTCCCTGGGGTGCTGCGATTCGCGACATTGTCGCCACTTTCGAGGGCTGCTGGTGGGTCCTGCGGAGTGAGGCACCGCGGGGATCTGAGGTGGACCTCGCCGTCCCTGGGGGGCTGCGATCTGCGAAACTGTCGCCACTTTCGAGGGCTGCTGGTGGGTCCTGCGGGGTGGGGCACCGCGGGGATCTGAGGTAGACCTCGCCGTCCCTGGGGTGCTGCGATCTGCGAAACTGTCTCCACTTTCTAGGGCTACTGGTGGGCCCTGCGGACTGAGGCACCGCGCAGATCTGAGCGGGACCTCGCCGTGCCTGGGGGGCTGCGATCTGCGAAATTGTCGCCACTTTCGAGGGCTGTTGGTCGGTCCAGCGGAGTGAGGCACCGTGGGGATCTGACCGAGACCTCGCCGTCCTTGGGGGGCTGCGATCTGCGAAACCGTCGCAAGTTTCGAGGGCTGCTCAGGGGGGGCAGCATAGCGATCTACGGACCTGCAGCAACTTTAGAAGGCTGCTGGCGGGTCCAGCGGAGTGAGGCACTGCGCAGATCTGAGCGGGACCTCGCCGTCCCTGGGGGGGCTGCGATCTGCGAAATTGTCGCCACTTTCGAGGGCTGCTGGTGGGTCCAGCGGGGTGAGGCACCGCGCAGATCTGATGTCGACCTCGCCGTCCCTGAGGTGCTGCGATCTGCGAAACTGTCGCCACTTTCGAGGGCTGCTGCTGGGTCCTGCGGAGTGAGGCACCGCGCAGATCTGAGCGGGACCTCGCCGTGCCTGGGGGGCTGTGATCTGCGAACTCGTTCCCACTTTCGAGGGCTGCTGGCGGGTCCAGCGGAGTGAGGCACCGCGCAGATCTGAGTTGAGCCTCGCCGTCCTTCGGGGGCTGCGATCTGCAACCGTCGCAACTTTCGAAGGGTGGTTGCGGGTTCAGCGGGGCGATGCACCAGGCAGATCTGGGCGATACGTCGCAATCTTTGGGGGGCTGCGAGCCTCACGAATGCCGCTCGCAGAAGTATATGCGCCCATGTCACGTCATCACCTCCGTATAACGTCTTCCAAGCTACTCATGCCCCGCATTGCGCAGGGGTTGGGTACGTCACCAGGGTAATGTGACAGGGATGGTGGGGGGAGGCCGCATCGGGTTGGCTGCGCATGCTCCGAATTACGAGGCAGAGTATGGTTTGTATGTTTTTTTTCTCCCAACCCTCATTGGTTGGGTATTCGTTTTGAATAGAGCACTGCGGTCTTCACTTCTCCTCCCGCTCCTCCTCCCGCTTCCCGTCTCCCGCTTCTGTCTTGTCTCATCTTCCTTTGCGCGAACCTGGCCGTCCCTGGGGGGGCTGCGATCTGCGACACTGTCGCCACTTTCGAGGGCTGCTGGTGGTCCAGCGGAGTGATGCACCGCGGGGATCTGAGGTAGACCTCGCCGTCCCTGGGGGGCTGCGATCTGCGAAGCTGTCGCCACTTTCGAGGGCTGCTGGTGGGTCCTGCGGGCTGAGGTACCGCGGGGATCTGAGGTAGACCTCGCCGTCCCTGGGGGGGCTGCGATCTGCGAAACCGTCGTCACTTTCGAGGGCTGCTGGTGGGTCCAGCGGAGTGAGGCACCGCGGTGATCTGAGGTAGACCTCGCCGTCCCTGGGGTGCTGCGATCTGCGACACCGTCGCCACTTTCGAGGGCTGCTGATGGGCCCTGCGGACTGAGGCACCGCGGGGATCTGAGCGAGACCTCGCCGTCCCTGGGGGGCTGCGATTTGCGACACGGTCGCCAGTTTCGAGGGCTGCTGGTGGGTCCTGCGGGGTGATGCACCGCAGGGATCTGGGGTAGACCTCGCCGCCCCAGGGGGGCCGTGATCTGCGACATTGTCGCCACTTTCGAGGGCTGCTGGTGGGTCCAGCGGAGTGGGGCACCGCTGGGGTCTGAGGTAGACCTCGTCGTCCCTGGGGGGCTGCGATTTGCGACACCGTCGCCACGTTCGAGGGCTGCTGGTGGGTCCTGCGGGGTGAGGCGCCGCGGGAATCTGAGCGAGACCTCGCCGTCGGGCTGCGATCTGCGACATTGTCGCCACTTTCGAGGGCAGCTGGTGGGTCCAGCGGAGTGAGGCACCGCGGGGATCTGAGGTAGACCTCGCCGTCCCTGGGGGGCTGCGATCTGCGAAACTGTCGCCACTTTCGGGGACTGCTGGTGGGTCCAGCGGAGTGAGGCACCGCGGGGATCTGAGCGAGACCTCGCCGTCCCTGGGGTGCTGCGATCTGCGAAGGTGTCGCCACTTTCGAGGGCTGCTGGTGGGTCCTGCGGAGTGAGGCACCGTGGGGATCTGACCGAGACCTCGCCGTCCTTTGGGGGCTGCGATTTGCGACACTGTCGCCACTTTCGAGGGCTGCTGGTGGGTCCTGCGGGCTGAGGCACCGCGGGGATCTGAGGCAGACCTCGCCGTCCCTGGGGGGCTGCGATCTGCGAAACTGTTGCCACTTTCGAGGGCTGCTGCTGGGTCCTGCGGAGTGAGGCACCGCGCGGATCTGAGCGAGACCTCGCCGTCCCTGGGGTGCTGTGATCTGCGAAGCTGTCGCCACTTTCGAGGGCTGCTGGTGGGTCCTGCGGAGTGAGGCACCGCGGGGATCTGAGCGAGACCTCGCCGTCCCTGGGGGGCTGCGATCTGCGAAGGTTTCGCCACTTTCGAGGGCTGCTGGTGGGTCCTGCGGAGTAAGGCGCCGCGGGGATCTGAGCGAGACCTCGCCGTCCCTGGGGGGCTGCGATCTGCGAAACTGTCGCCACTTTCGAGGGCTGCTGGTGGGTCCTGCGGAGTGAGGTAACTACCGCGGGGATCTGAGGTAGACCTCGCCGTCCCTGGGGTGCTGCGATCTGCGAAGCTGTCGCCACCTTCGAGGGCTGCTGGTGGGTCCTGCGGAGTGAGGCACCGCGGGGATCTGGGCGAGACCTCGCCGTCCTTGGGGTGCTGCGATCTGCGAAGCTGTCGCCACTTTCGGGGGCTGCTGGTGGGTCCTGCGGACTGAGGCGCCACGGGGACCTGACCGAGACCTCGCCGTCCTTTGGGGGCTGCGATTTGCGACACTGTCGCCACTTTCGAGGGCTGCTGTTGGGCCCAGCGGAGTGAGGCACCGCGGGGACCTGAACGAAACCTCGCCCTCCCTGGGGGGGGGCTGCGTTAGTAACCACTACGACGCCCTTATATTTTGATCGGGGGCCTGCGAGCCTTCCGATTGCTGCTCGCAAAAGTCACAGTCCATGTTACGTCATCGCCCCCGTTGTAGAAATCCTGATGTACTTTTGCCCCGCCTTGCGCAAGGGTTGGCTACGTCGCCGGGGTAATTTACAAGGGATGGTGGGGAGGTGCCCGCACTGTTCCTGGTCGGCTGCCAGTCGCCTGGGGGAGGGTGTGTGTATATTGATAGCGAACAGTGATAAGCCCCCCCCGAAAGGGGAAGTAGGAGGGGTAACCCAGGTATCTCCGAGGCCATGCGAAGGACTGCGCGCACGATCGAGGGGTACATGCGGAACGAAAGCTCTACCACATATGCGATGATGCCGTTGATAGCGGTACTCTTGCACTCGTGGTTGGCGGCCTCCCAGTACTTCATAGGCATCTCCACGCTGTCATCTGGCAGAGCAGTGCGGGTAAAGAAGTCATTGATGGTGATTGCTCTCTGCTCGCAAATCTCCTTTAGAGGAACCACCCTAGAGGAGGAGAAGGAGAAGGAGGAGGAGGAGGAGGAGGAGGAGGAGGAGGAGGAGGAGGAGGAGGAGGACCACCTGCGCCCAGAGGGCTGGTGGGATATCGCTCTCAGGGCCGGCCCTCCTGGGGGCCCTCCGGGGGCCGCCTCCGGGGGGCTCCCGCGGCCGCCTCGGGGTCCTCTTCTGGGGCTGCCTTGGGGGCCTCGTGGGGAGGCCCCGCGTGCCCCGCCGGGACGGCCAGAACAGCATGTTTACAATGGGAAGAGGGGGTGAGGGGGAAGAGGGGGAGAGGTGAGGGGGCGAATGGGGGATGAGGTAGAGGAGGGGGAGGAGGAGGAGGGGGAGGGGGAGGTGGAGGATGAGGGGGGGAGGAGGAGCAGGAGGAGGAGGAGGAGGAGGAGGAGGAGGAGGAGGAGGAGGAGGAGGAGGAGGAGGAGGGGGAGGAGGGGGAGGAGGAAAAGGAGGACGAGGACGAGAAGGTGGAGGAGGAGGATGAGCAGGAGGAGGAACAGGAGGAGGGGGAAATGGAGGAGGAGGGCGAGGAGGAGGAGGAAGAGCTTGTGCGCGCTAGCGCGGTCGCAGCGATGCGCCAGCCAGCGCCAAGCAGTCGCCGCAATTGCTGCCGCATGGGTTTTGCAAACCAAGTTGCGGGTGGGTAGGATAATTGCGCGAGCACTGGAGTTGACAATTTCAAGTTCGGCAAGGCGAATTGCGCCACGTAGATTATCCTTGTTTACAAGTGGACACAGGATTTACTTCCCAAGGATTATCGACACACCTCGTGGATGTGCAGTTCACATATGATTTCGCTCCATACGAACTAGCTCGTACCAGCCCAATCAGGGCGGGTTCGACACCCCCCACCACCCTCGTCAAATGATATTATGGGCGCGCATTCGTTTACCACAAATCACACGTTCGCGAGATTCCTCTTGCAACGTTTTGGACGAAATTCACACGTGCGCGTCGTCGCGCGCGCATGCCCCAATCCTTCGAGTGGTTATGGTGTCGTCAGGATTGCGAAGTCCAGTGTTCTGCAGCATCTAATACACATGGCCTGACAGAGTTACTTTTTGAAAAACGGCTGCTTGCGCGCCGTTGCGAATATTTGAGAGTTATTGTTTGCCAGTTGTCATCGAGCGCGACCAGACGGGCTTCGCGAATGTCAAGCTCTTTCGGGCGTCCTTGGGCGTGTGCTGGGGGGGGGCGGTCTTTGTCAAATGGCAGCGCGCGGGCTACTCGCGCCCGTCGGCCGCGCGTGCATGTCGAAATCATTATCACAATTTTTCTGCCGACATCGAGACATCATAGCCGTAGGCGTGATCAGTATCGGTGCTGTCATGGGCTATACCGTCGTCGTTGTCATCACCATCACCAGCGCCGCTACTTGCATCATCGTGCCTGCCAGTGTCGACGTGGCCGTGGTGCCGCGCCCGCCCGATTCACTGACTCGCGCCGAACTGCCCGCGCGTCAGCGCGGCCTGCGAGACGCGCTGGGGAATTCCCCAGCGGCCACCGCGGTCGCGTCGGTCGCGCCAGACTAGTTGGCCACTCTGCGCGCGCGCCTGCGTGCCCTAGCGCGGCCGCAGCGATGCGCCAACCAGCGCCCGCCAGCAGTGGAGTTGACAATGTCAAGCTCGGGAGGGCGAATTGCGCAACATGTGGTGCTTCCGCGCGCGATGTAGATGACGCCGTATCGACTGCGCCACGTAGATTCTCTTTTCTACAAGAGTAATAGGACCCCCCCGAAATTCACGGTTCCCTTTTGCGTATTGTAAGTTACATTTGGTTTGGCCCCCTGTCGCCCGTCTTTATTCGAATTCGTACCATCCGAGGCAGGCCTGTCTCGCCCCCCTCGTCCTTTGCAGTGCACAGCATGTGCACGCGCACACGCTTACCCAGACGCATCAGTTTTCAAGAAGCCCTTGCGAAACATGGGGCGAAGTGCGCGCGCGCGTCGTCGCGCGCGCGTGCCGTTTTTTTCTTGTTTTTTTGTTGTTTTGGTTTTCTCTTCCTGTTTCATGGGGGTTCGTACGGATTTCAAAATCTAGTGTCCCGAAGAATTAAGGTTACCATATGGTTTCGCCGCGTTTTTTCACCAAGAACCTGCGATCGCGCCTCGGCAGATTCGACAACACGTTCACTAACGGCTACCAAACGTGCTTCTCGCGCGCGCATGTCGAAATCGCTCGAACGGCGTTGCGCGCTTGCTGTCGCAATAGTCCCTCGCGCAAGCATGGGGCGGAGTGCAGGCGCGCGCGTCGTCGCGCGCGCTCCTGCGGACTTAAGGCAACAGCATTTTTTTTGGCCTCTCTCTTCTCCTCCGTCCAATTCGGCCAAACGGGCTTCGCATGTCGACATCATTCGAACGCCCACCCATGCGCACGTGCTGGGGGTGGGGAGCGATCGGCGTCAAATGATACCATGCGGGCCACTCTCGCGCGTCGGCCGCGCGCGCGGCGAATTCCTTCAAGACCTGCATTACCGACGCGAGGATGCCGTCACCGTCGTCGGCGTGATCAGCATTGACGCCGTCACTGGCGTTGCCGTCGTCGATGCCATCATCGTCGCCAGCATCGCTAGTATCATCATCGTTTGCGTGGGCGTCGACGTTGCCATGGTACCGCGCCCACCCAAGTTCCCGACTCGCACTGAAATGCCTGTTGGGCTCAGGCGGCCAGCGCCACCGCGACCGCGGCGGTCGCGCCAAAGTAGCTGGCCGTTTCGAGCGCGAGCATGCGCGGGCTACCGTGACAGCGGAGATGCAGCAACCATCTCCAAACACTCACCGCAATCGCCGCCGCTTGGGTTTTGCAGGCCAAGTTGCGGGTGGGTGGGTGGGATGTTTGCGCGAACAATGGGTTTGACGATTCGCGGCGGACAGCAGTTCATTGCACACAATGGATTGATTGCGCCACGAATGTTGCGCCACATATATTGCCCCACGTACACGGCGCAACGTGGGTTGCCATACATATATATATATATATATGCACATACGTATATACCATAAATATATGTATGTATGTATGTATGTATGTATGTATGTATGTATGTATGTATGTGTGTATGTATGTATGCATGAATGTATGTGTGTGCATGTGTATGTATGTATGCATGCATCTATATATACACGCGTACATATTAAATACATGTGTATATATATATATATATATTCATATAAATATGTGTATATATACATGTACACATTTATACACCTATGCACATACATACATATATACATATGCATATATATATATATATATATATATATATATATATATATATATCCGGGGGTGGACAGAAACCCCAACAGTGACACGTCGATTAGTGATTTGTCCGTTTTGGGTTCTCGAGAGGGCGCCGTGGCCGTTATTTTCCAGGCCTGCGCCCGCCAGATCTGGGCCTCAGGTCGTTTTTTTTTTTTTTTTTTTTTTTTTTTTTTTTTGTTTCTCCTTCTTCTTCTTGTGTTGTTTTTTAAATATATAATTAGTAGACCACGTTTTACTAAAGGGAGGTCTGGCCATTCCATATATATATATATATATATATATATATGTATGTTGCACCACGTCGATTGCACAATGTGCTTTGCATTACATAGATTACGCCACATCGTTTGCGCAACCAAGGTTACACCACGTACGGTGCGCAGCGTATGGGCTGCACAACTCATGTTGCACCACGTAGACAGCATGATCCAACGTACTTTGCACCACATGGGTGCGCCACATAGTGCCCCGCTTGTGCTGCACCGCATCGATTGCTGGAAACACAGTGTTGGGATCCACGCTGGCAAAAATTGTGCTTTTCGATTTGAACGTTTTCGGCGCTTCAAGAGTGGTGAACCCACTGCAGCGGTGGCCGCATTTCAGGAGTGCCGCTCTGTTCCCCTCGTTCAGACTGGCGCTCTCGCCCCAACGCAGGTGCGTTGCCATGTTTTTCTTCTCCTCATCCTCCGAACTCCCCGGGTGACGTTGCTCGTCTCGTCCCTGCTCTTCATGCTCTTGCTGCTGCTGTTACGCTTCCTCCTCCTCCTCCTTCTCCTCCTTTCTCATCCTCCTCCTCCTGCTCATCCTCGCGCGCATCCTCCGCCTCCTCCGCAACACGGCGTTTTTTTTTGTTTTTGTTTTTTTCTTCCTCTCCCCAGTTTCTGCATCACACGATGGCAAGGCCGTCCAGGACAACCCCTCGGCGGATATAACATAATTCAGCAACATGGGAAAGGACAGGTGCTAGGGCAGGATGTCACACACACACACACACACATGGCGCTATCGCGCAAGCTTGACTTCCCCCTTTCTCCTCCTTCTCCTCCTCTCCTCCTCCTCCTCCTTCTCCTCCCCCTCCTCCTCCCCCTCCTCCTCCCCCCTCCTCCTCCTCCCTCTCCCATCCTCCTCCCCCTCCTCCCACTCTTCCTGTCCCGTTCCCCTTTCTCTTCCCCCTTTCCCCTCTTCCCCGTTCCCCGTTCCTCCTCCTCCTCCTCCTCCTCGTCCTTCTTCTCCTTTACCTCGTCCTCCTCCTCTTCTCTCGTCCTCCTTCTTTACCGGCCCCGAAACCTTCTCGGATGCTTGTGGCAACAGCGGCGCCCTGCAACGCCTCCTTGTCCTCCGCCCCCTCCTTCCACCCTTCCCCCTCCCCCTCCCCCTCCCCCTCCTCCTCCTCCTCTTTTCCCTCCTCCTCCTCCTCCTCCTCCTCCTCCTCCTCCTCCTCCTCCCCCTTCTCCTCCCCCCCCCCCTCCAGGGAGGGAGGGGGTCGCCAGCGGAGCGCCCCGCCCCGCCGTGGCCAGGTACCGCGCGCCGACCGCGGCGGGCCCCGGCTTCGGCGGCGGCGGCGGCTTCGGCAGCGGCGTCCAGGCGGCCAGCGCGGCGCGGGCGCGCGCGCGCGCGGCGGAGCCCTCGGCGGCCCCCGGGCGGCTTCTCCGAGGCCGTCGGAGACTGTCGGAGGGCTTCTGGAAGGGCCTGGGAGGCGCGCGACGGCGCGGGCTCCTCCACCTCCGTGCCCCGTGGCTCGTCCGTCCGTTGGGGGGCAGGAGGAGGGAAGGAGGAGGAGGACGAGGAGGAGGAGGGGAAGGAGGAGGAGGATGAGGAGGAGGTGGATGGGAACTTATGATTACGCTGGTGGTGATGATGATATTACTGATGCGACTGCTGTTGATGCTTATGCTGTTGCTGAGGCTGATGCTGATGCTGATGCTGACGTTGCTGCTGCTGATGCTGATGCTCATGCTGATGATGATGCTTATTGTCGGGATGACGATGATAATGGACGTACTAATGATGATGATGGTAATGATGCTGCTGGTGATTATGATGATGATGATGATGATGATGGTGATGCTGATGCTGATGATGCTGATTATGGTTATGGTTATGCTGATGATGTTGATGCTGATGCTCACGCTGATGCTGATGCTGATGATAACGTTGCTGATGATTATGATGATGGTACTGATGGTAACGACGATGTTGACGATGGCGATTGCGATACCGATTATAATGATGACTATTTGAATGTCGCTGCGGCTGTTGAGTCTGATTCCTGTGTTGGTTATTATGGTAATGCTATGGAGGTAGTAAGATGGGCGAAGGTGATAACGGTAATGATGATGTTATTGATGTTGATGAGGATGATGATATTGATGATGATGTCGATGATGCTGATGATGATGATGATTCAGGGGATGATGAGGTCGATCATGAAGATAAGGATGAACAGGGGAGATGGAGGAGGACGAAGATCCGGATGTTGCTGAGGACCATAATGATGATTGTGAGGATCGTGATTGTGGTGTTGATGATGCTGATGGCAATGGTGATGGTGATGGTGATGATGATGCTGATGGTGATGGTGATGCTGATGCTGATGATGATGATAATGGTGATGGTGACGATGATGCTGATGATGATGATGATGATGATGATGATGACGCCAGTGGTGATGATGAGGAAGAGGAGGAGGCGGAGGAGGAAGACGAGGACGAGGAGGAGGAGGTTCATGGGAGCAGGATGATGATGCTGGTTGTGGCGATGATGATGATGCTGTTGTGACTGGTAATGATGATTACGTTCATTTTGTTGATGATGGTAATGGTGCTGATGAAGACCCTCATTGTAACTGTGACGATGCTTTTTATGCTGATCATGGTGTCGCTGCGCATGTCGACTTGAATTTTTATCTATGTGCTGATTTTGATGTTGAGTAGGATGGTGGTGATTGCGATGATAATAATGATGATAATGCTGATGATGATGATGATGATGATGATGATGATGATGATGTTGATGATGTTGCTGATGCTGATGTTACTGAGAATTTTCATGATGATGGTGATGATGATGATGCTGATTGTGCTGACGATGACGAGGGTGATACTGCTGATGCGGATCAGGAACACGGGAGTTGGACAAGGACAGGGGGGGGGGGGGGGGGGCGGGGGGGTGGGCGTGACGAGAGAGCGTAGGATCAGGACAAGGATTGAGATGATGCGGATGATTATGATGATGTTTATGATGGTGATGGTTCTGCTGATGATGCGAATGATGATTATGTTGCTGCTGATGCTGATGGTGATGATGCCGACGACGCTGATGATGATAATGAGGATGAGGATGAAGATGACGATGAAGATGAAGACGGTGATGGCGAGGATGATGACGATGATGATGATTATGATGATGCTAATACTGGTGATGACGATCATGTTGATGGCGATGATGATGCTGATGGTGATGATGATACTGCTGATGATGATCAGGTTGATGGTGATTCTGATGATGATGATGCTGATGATGATAGTGATGATGATAAAGATGGTGACGATGATGATGATGTTGACAATGATGATGCTGCTGGTGATTATGATGATGATGATGATGGCGATGATTATGGATGATGATGCTGATGATGCTGATGATGAGGATAGTGGTGATTATGATGATGATGCTGATGATGATGATGATGATGATGATGCTGATGACGATGGTGATGCTGATGATACTGATGATGATGATGCTGATGATGATGATGATGATGATGATGATGATGATGATGATGATGATAATGATGATGCTGATGAGGGTGATGATGATGCTGGTGAAGATGACGATGATGATTATTCCCCATATCCTAAGATGGGGTTCTTGTTATTACTTGGCCGCCTCCTACTCTTCCTCCTCCCTCCTCCTCTCGGGCTCGTTCGCGGCCATTTTGTGGGGATGTCTCAGGCGGTTTGCTTGTTTCTGGGCTCAACATCCTTCGCTTGGAGAGCAGATTGTGAGGATGTCTCTGGCGGGGCGCTGGTTTCAGCACCCCTAAGGGGAGCCGCCAGGGGTGATTGCACGGGCTCGTTCGCGGCCATTTTGTGGGGATGTCTCAGGCGGTTTGCTTGTTTCTGGGCTCAACATCCTTCGCTTTCGGAGCAGATTTGGAGGATGTCTCGAGCGAGGCGCTCATTTTCACTCCCCAGGTGGGCCAGATTTTGAGGATGTCTCGATCAGTTTGCTTGTTTTGGTGGCCAGGCTCGTGGCCCTACGGGGAGCCGCCAGGGGTGATTGCACGGGCTCGTTCGCGGCCATTTTGTGGGGATGTCTCAGGCGGTTTGCTTGTTTCTGGGCTCAACATCCTTCGCTTTCGGAGCAGATTTGGAGGATGTCTCGAGCGAGGCGCTCATTTTCACCCCCCAGGTGGGCCAGATTTTGAGGATGTCTCGATCGGTTTGCTTGTTTTGGTGGCCAGGCTCGTGGCCCTAAGGGGAGCCGCCAGGGGTGATTGCACGGGCTCGTTCGCGGCCATGTTGTGGGGATGTCTCAGGCGGTTTGCTTGTTTCTGGGCTCAACATCCTTCGCTTTCGGAGCAGATTTGGAGGATGTCTCGAGCGAGGCGCTCATTTTCACCTCCCAGGTGTGCCAGATTTTGAGGATGTCTCGATCGGTTTGCTTGTTTTGGTGGCCAGGCTCGCGGGCGCAGATTCTTCTCAGGATGCCACAGGAGGCTCCAACAGGCTCCAGGAGGCCCCAGGAGACCACATGAGGTCACAGGAGGCATCAGGAGGCCACAGAAAGACTCAAGAGGCCACAGGATGTCCCAAGAGGCTCCAGGAGGCCCCAGGAAGCTCCAGAAGGCCTCAGGAAACCACAGGAGGCCCCAGGAGGCAACAGGAAGCGCCAGGAGGCCTCGGAAGGCAACAGGAGGCCCCGAGAGGCCCCAGGAGCAGGAGGCCTCAGAAGGCAACAGGAGTGGCTCCAATCCCATGTGTTTTACGTATGCTCCTATCGATTGGGCCTCACCTGGAGCACGATTCTTTGATGTTCTACGTATGTTTCCATAGATGGTCCTTCTCCTGTGTACACAATCCTAAATGTTTTACTCATGTTCCTATATATTGGGCCTCTCCTGGGGCACGAGTCCTTGGTGTTTTACGCGTGTTCCTATACATTGCCATTCTCCTGTGGCTCTAATCCGCAATGCTTTATGTACGTCTGTTGCTATAGATTGCGCCTCTCCTGGGGCACGAAACCTTCCTAGGAGGTCCCAGGAGGTCCCAAGAGGCTCCTGGAGACCCCAGGAAGCCCCAGTAGGTTCCAGGAGGCCCCAGGAGGCCCCAGGCTCATGCACAGAGACGCGCTCGTACTACTGAGGCTCATTCACACTCCAATTCATTCGCAGTTAGATTGATGTCCAGACCGTCACAACTGAAGCCCGTTAATATTCGAAAGCTCTTGCGCCTAGACATTCACGGCGGACAGGTCCATGCGAGTAGATGCACATATGGGGAGCTCCACGCAGTGAATACTTATTATTATGATGATGATGCTGATTCTGTTGTTGTTGATGATGATGATGATGATGATGCTGATGATGATGATGATGATGATGCTGCTGATTCTGATGATTCTGGTGATGATGATTATGCTGAGGATGCTGGTGCGTAGGCTCATGACTGTGGCGTTGGTGGTGTTGGTGGTGCTGATGATGACCAGGAGGAGGATGAGGAGGATGAGGAGGATGAGGAGGATGGGATAGGGGGAGCTGCTGTTGATGACTATGCTTATGGTGATGATTCTGATGATGATGATGATGATGATGATGATGATGATGGTGGTGGTGGTGGTGATGATGATGATGCTGCTGCTGATGATGATGATGATGGTGATGATGTTGATGTTGATGTTGATGTTGTTGTTGGTGGTGATGATGATGATGCTGATGATGAGGATGATGATGACGATGCGGCGTCCGTCGGCTGACTATGCTGCTGATGTTCATTTTGATTCCGCTGGTAAGTCTTGCCGCTTCGCTGTCAGCAGGTTCCGAACATCCGTGTTCATGGAACACAACAGGACAGCGGCACATGCGGTGGCGCGCAGGTGGGCCAACACGCCAGATCCCGAGGACGGAGGCCCTCAGCACAGGCAGATAGCTGAGGACGTCTGGGACCAGTTCAGACGGAAAGATCCCCACGACAACAGATCCCCATGGGAAATACACCTAGATTCGCTGGAACAAGGCAGCACCCTTTTAATAGTCGCCGGACCGCCCTGCAACAACCTGTCGGCTGCAGGCAGGCACGCCGGCAGGGACGGACTGGCAGGCGCACAGTCACGCTACTTCTTCGCCATCCCCATAGCTTGGTACCTCGCTAACAAAAGGAGACCAGACGTCAACACGCTCGTGGTAGTGGAGAACGTGGCCTCCATGCCCTTGACTCACCGTGACGCCATGAGAATCGCCATGGGGGACCTCAGCCCGGAATGGGCCGTCAAGATGAACGCAGGAGAACATGTGGCCAGCCCAAGGGAGAGGCTTTGGATGGCAAACTCCCCCCCTCCATCCAACGTAATAACGTACCATCGACTCCCCAGCCCCTGGGAACCCAGATGTGCGTACACACCAGATGGAAGGATACCCACGTGGACACAGTCCATAGTGGCCCAGGACGATCCAGACGCCATACTGCCCAGTAGCTATCAGACCCATCTCCTCTGCCTCCTCTCTAATGAGGACAGCACCCACAGATGGTTCCTACGGAATCCGACGGATCTAAAGCTGGGAGTCGCCCAGATACTCGCGGAATGCAGTGCTGAGCAACGTTTCGAAGGATGTACGGAAGGCCTCGGACTGGTGATGTCGGGGAAGGAAAGGGAGAGCCCTGCTGCAGAAGAAGAAGTCAAGGCATGGGGCAGATGGCTGGTCAGAGAAGGAAGGGCCCACGGGCTCAGACCCCCTAGCGCGGAGGAGAGAGCTCGAGCCACCGGCCTCGCGGGATGCTACAGGGCGCTTGGGATAGACGGTAGGGCACTATACGATGCGGTAGGCATTCACTTCGACCCGAGATTGGTCCAGCGAAGAGTGGTATCTGTGATGCAGGCATGGGAGGCCGAGGATTACAGGGCCATGACACGAACCCCAGCGCCCACGGGCGAGCAAATAGCAAGAGGATGGAGGATGGCACGGACCTACGCGGGGACGCAATGCCCGTGGGCCCATCTCCAGGGCCATCCGTTCCCAGACGACATCGCAGAGCAAATGGGACGTGAGGAAGCCCTCCTGCCGGAGACGCAGCGCCCCTAGACTCTGACAGGGACCCCAACTCGCTCCACAGGGCGTTGGGGTCCCCTCCCCGGCACTTGCGAGTCCCGGGAATGCGCACTCGTGCCTGGGGACAGGCTCGTCGCGCACTTAACCTTGCACTGGAAGAAAGATGCCACCGCAGCATCCGGGCGCCAAGGAGCCTATGGGCGCTGCTACACCATACCCATTGGGTGCACCCCACCCGGGATGAGTTGTGTGGCACCCTGTCCCTTGGATACGCGATGCGCGCCCTGGGCGCAACCCCCCATACTTCACTCCCCAGGTTCTCCTGCTGGAATGTCAGGTACCTCAGAAGCTGTGCCGCTGGCAGGAACCAAGTCAAGCACGCGCTATTAACTCAGGTCACCATGAACAATAGAATCGCTCTCATTCAGGAAACACACTGGTCCGAGCATGAGGCCGAAGTATGGAAGACCATGTTCCCGGCAAGGACGGTGGTCGCCTCCCCGGCCCACTGGAGGGCTGGCCGGTGGGGCGGGGATTCTCCTACCACACGGAATTCCCCTCCTGGACCAGCAAGACATGGTGCCGGGCTGCGCAGTCGCGGCAATTGTGCAGCAGGGCGAAAGGAGAATCCGCCTTGTTTTCATTTACCTCCCCCCCCACCAGGAAGGAAGAAACGCTGGCAGAGATCGCATCGGCCGCGGAACAATGGGGGCCTCTCGACACCCACTGGGGAGGGGACGTAAACCTGCAGCTCCAACACCCGAGGGGCGGGGAGGTGGAAGCAGCTGCCCTTCTGAGGGGCATTCTCACCAGCTCCGGCTCCGCCGCCATTCACATGCGCGGCCCAACCAGGATTGGCAAGGGGAGTGAATCTCAGATCGACATCTGCGCCTGCCCAATCAATCGCATCCATACATGCGACCCCCGAAAGCTGTGGCGGCTCACTCTTTCTGACCATGCCGTCATTTCCCTCGACCCCCAGGGCGCCAGGAGAGCCAGAAGGGGCGACGCCATGAGGGCTGCAGATTTGAGGAGACTCCCAACAGCCGCGCACGTGGAGCTGCGCAGGATCTACGCAGATTTGGAGATCCTCTTCTGCGTCCCAACCGTCAACCTTTGTGGCCTAATCCAGCCCTCGGACTGGATCAGGCCTGCTCGCCCTGGAGGCTTCCCTGATCACCACCCGGACAAGGGCGACGGCGACGCCTCTCGCTTGCCCAGCGACCCCGCCCCGACTCCAGGTGGCCCTGACCACCGCGCTCTCCTCCCCCCTGTCCTTCCCACCCTTATGCGGTTCGGAAGGCGCGCCCTCGCCTCGGCCCTACAGGACTGGTGGAAAAAGTTGAGGTCGCACAGAGCACGCGCCTCGGTGGGGGCGCTACTGGCGGCAGCCAGCCAAAGACGGCAAGACGCGCGCCGAGTGGGGGCCCCAGCCGCTTGGCTATGCGAGTTTGGATGGGACGGCCACGACCTATCCCCAGGACTTGGGGCGCGGAGGTCACACAGCGGAGGGCGATGCACCTATCCCCCGCCCAGCGAGGCCCCGGGGCAGAACGCTCCCCCCTCGCAGCCCACTACAGGACAGGGCGAGAGATATACAGAAAGACCCACGCCATTCTGGGGGTAAGGGGCCGCGACGGAAATTGGCGCGACAGGCCCAACCAGGTGGACAAGGTACTGTGGGACAGCCGCAGTTCGATTTGGCACGCCGCTCCCCCTCCCCCCAACTCTGCCGGCCGGCTCCTCGACCAGTGCTTCTTGGAGCACCCCGGCACCGACGTTCCCAGTCGGCCTGCTCCATGTTGGGCCAAGCTTGCTACCGTCGTCCTCGCCCCCAGCGGGGGCGCCCCAGGAGTCGACGGGGTCCCCTGCGAGGCCTTTCGCCCAGGCGCAAGATTCGTCGCCTGCTTCCTCGCCCAGGCATGGTGCGCAGCGGACCTCAACCCGAGCCTCATAGACGACGCACTGGGCCCCCCAGTCGATCTCTTGGTATGGATTGGGAGAAGCCAGGCGCTGAGGGGCTCAACGACATGAGACCGCTCCAACTCCCCACCTGCATACGGCGTCTCTACGGGGCATCTTTGGCTGACCTCACGGGCCCCGTCGTCGAACTGCATTTAAGTCCCAATCAGGCAGCCAAGAGAGGGGGACAGTGTGGACCCACTATTACCAGGGCCACTCAGCACCTAAGTGCTACCCCCAGGCCACCAACCGCCCCGGGCCCCAGCTGGGTCGCGCTTTTAGGTCAGCATCATGCGGTGGTGGAAGAGTACATCGAGCGCATCGCCGCAACACTGGGCGACGCCCCATGCACTGCCGTCATCTGCTGCGATCAAAACAAAGCGTTCGAAAGGATCTCGCTCCAATGGGTTGATGCCCTACTACAAAGATGGGGACTCCCCTCGTGGCTTCTCAACGCCCCCAAAGCCATGGTTATTGAAAGGAAAGTTAAGACGTGTAAGGGCAAGTACAAAGGGCCAGAACGCCTCCTCCTCAGATCCGTTGGCATGGGCGGCACCGCCTCCCCCCTCCTGTGGAGTCTGGGCTACGACCCCCTCATAAGCGCCATCGCATTCATCACAAGAGAGGACGACCCCACTTACGTAGATGACCTCGCTGCGCTTGTCAGCACAACAAGACAGGCTCTGCGTGCTGCAATCGCACTCCCATGGGCCGCCAAGGCCGCCGGGCTCCTGGTTGAGGCGCACAGGTGCCGGGGGGCGCGCGCACGCGACTCCCCCGACATCCGCGTGGCGTTGGAGGAGGTCCCCGTGCGCTTTGAGCAGGGCGGAGACTGCGTGCTCATCTCAGGTCTCCCTGCACTCTTGACCCAGGCGCTGATCAACAGGCACATGGGGGAACGTGGCCCGATGCAGTGCACGCGCTTCCAGCTTCCCTGTAGCTGCGCGTTCAAGACAGCGCTCGTGCCCGCGGGGAACCAAGGGTGGTGGCGCTCACTCATGAGGTACACCCCCTTTGGAGGATCGGCGGTCAGGGAGCAATGGCCCTATTTGGGGGCAGTGGTTGTATCCCGAGCAGCAGAAGGGGGCGAACCCCCTGAGAACGGAGGCCTCACAGGGGAACAGGAAGAACTACTGCGCAAGGGCACGTGGAACCGCCCCCTCCCCAGGATGAGAGAGAGAGAGAGAGAGAGAGCGAGAGAGAGAGAGAGAGAGGAGAGAGAGAGAGAGAGAGAGAGAGAGAGAGAGAGAGAGAGAGAGAGAGAAAGAGAGAGAGAGAGAGAGATCCTTGGCGCTGCACCTGGCCATGATGTCCCCCTCCAGAACGGCCGCCGCATGGAGCGCTCACCTGGTCTCGCTGATCCCCTGCGCCGCCCACTACGCCCCCCCGGACGCGACCCGGGAGCGTGAGCTGTGCGCCCAGTCGAGGGCCGCCCTCGGGCTGGCTGGGGCATCCTGGGTCCCCGACATAATCCTTACCGGCCTTGGCATGCGCTTCCAAGTCCAGGGCGCCCCCAGGTGCCCTGCAGCCACTGCCCGCGCCGTTGCTGCAAGAGCGTTCGTGATTGGGGACTTCTGGGGTCCCTGCGCGCCCAGGAAGCGCGCCAGCACCAGATGGAACAAGCTGCTGACCTGGAGTGGCCAAGCAGCCCGCGCCCCAGAGACACGCCCCCCACGACCGAAAATGATCGCAGAAAGAAAGGCCGCCCAGGCCCTGCTCACCCTGAGGCAACGACCTCACCCTGCGGGGGCCAAACAATACGGCATAATCACATACGCGGCGGCTTGGGCACAGATGAACAGTCATCACTTCACCGCCTGGCTCCAAAGAACCAGCCAAAGGAGGAGGTGGCAACCGTCGTTGGGTGAGGAGTGGCAGCTGCTTCGGCACTGCGCCGCAGTCACCTGTGCGTGCCACGTACTGAGGGTGCTCAGCAACGGCCTTCCAGGCCCGGCAAGGCGCAGGGGAAATGACGAAAGAGTGCCCCGCAGATGTCCCTGCGGGGCGCCGGCCAGCAGAGCGTGGATCACCGCCGGCCCGAATGATGAGGGGGCGGCCTGGTGTTGCACATGCATCGGCAACGGTCCCCACACCCTTGCCCTCTGGCAAACGCTCCCCCCCGATTCTCTCCCTCCCTCCCTGAGACCTCAAGCCTGCGCTTATGCTGGCTTGGGGGGGGGGCCCTTGAGCCCTCCCATCAGAGAAGGGCCGTGCGGGCGTTGCCCTCTCTGCGGATTGGGAGAGGCCACGACCGAACACGTCTGGCACTGGTGCCCGGCCGCCGCTCTCGTCTGGGACACCATCCGCGGGCCCGACGACCCGCCCTCCCTCGCCCAAGCAATCGCAAGCGAGGGCGAGCACCAGCCGCTGCTGGCTAGAATTTTACACCAGATATCCTACCGCTACTGCGTCAACCTCACTGCCACTCCTCTGGAAGCAAGCGACGCGGCCACTCATGCTGCGAGGGCTGGCCACCCCAGACATCGCCCCCCACGAAGAAAGTGATGAGGACGAGCAAACTGACAGCGACCCTTCCAGGAGTGGCAGACACGACGAAGCGGCCGTGTGGACCGTGCGGCGCGACTATTGCCGCACGTGTAACCCGAACCCCCCACCTGCCGGGGCAATTTGCGGTGCTCCCAGGCCTCATGCACAAAGGCACGCAGATAGGGCTGGAGGTGAAGCCCGCAGGCTCCGCGTGGCCAGTAGACACTTCAACCCGGACGATAGACTAGTGGTGGTACAGGCCACACACAGCCGCGCCGCGTGGATGCCCCCCGGCAGAGGTTGGTTCCCTTGCCCAAGGACTGACAATTCTCCAACCGCGTGCTGGACGACGAACTTCTGCCGTGAATGCTGCTTGCATACCACCACTCTCAGGGCCAACGTCAGACTCGAGCCAGGCGACGAGATAACCGTCCGCGACTCCCCCTTTCCCAGACTCCGACTCCACCCAGTGGCCCTACGAAATCACTTTTGACGGGGGGGCAAGATCCATCGGGGATGGCGATCAGGTCTCTGGGGCTGGGGCCATACTCTGGCACCACAACCCCAACGCCGGGGCTCCCCGCGTCCTCGCCATTGCCATAGTCGCTCTCCCAGATTGCAGCAACGCCCAGATGGCCGAGGTTGCAGGCTGTCGTGCAGGGCTGGCACTGCTTCCCCACATCAACAGCCCCACCCGCACTGCGCGGATTGTCGGTGATAACCTAGCCGCAGTAAGGTACGGAGCTGGCACTGCCAGATACCGAAGGCTACATCTGGCTCAGCAGATGGAGGAAGCATTGGGGCAGGTCGAGGGGGCAGGCTGGGTTCTCACTTGGCAGGCCGTCAGGCGCAGACTTAATAAGGCGGCTGACAGTCTGGCCACCATAGGGGTGTATCGGGCAGACGCCCTCCGCAGGGTTGGCGATACAGCAGTCACCTCCCACACGCAGTGGAGTGGGGCCGTCCACCCTATTCCCGCCCACTTCCCATGCGCTCCTCCTCCTCCTCTTCCTCCTCCTCCTCCTCCTCATCCTCATCCTCGCCCTCCTCGTGTGGTATCGTGTTTATCCTCCGCATCCCAGCACGTGGCGCGCCCTGACGGTGCGGTTCAGCGAGGCGCTCAAGACCCGGACTCCGAGCTGCTGCAGCTGCTTCCAGACGGGGGCGGTGGCGGGCCTTTCTGTGGCGGAAGTGGCGACGCCTTGCCCTTCGTTTTCTTCTTCGATTTCCCCTTCGGCTTCGCCTTGGGAACCGCTGTCAGCTTTGGCTTGTGAGTCACTGGCTGCCCAGACGACTTGCGGCTCTTGCTGCTCGAAGTCGAAGTCGAGCTCGAGCTCGAGCTGCGCTTCCTTTTGGCGTGCTTCTTCTCCTTCTTGGAGCTGCTCTTCTTGGTGTCCTTCTCCTTCTTGGAGCTGCCCTTCTTGTCGCCCTTGCCCTTCTCCTTGTCGTCCTTGCCCTTGATGGAGCTGCCGTGCTTGTCGTCCTTGCCCTTTCTGCTGTTCTTGGAGCCTTTTTTGTCATCCTTTGGTTTGCTCTTCTTGTGCTTTTTCCACCATCAGAGCTGGACGAATCATGTGCCTTCTTATTTTTCTTCTTCTTCGAGTGTGTGGGGTATTCCTTCTTGCTCTTTTTCTTCTTGACCACCTTGGATTCGCTGGAGCCCTCGCCCTCGTCGGGCGTCTCCTCGCCCTCGGCTGCCACTTCATCCTCGGGGACTTCCTCCTCGTCGCCAGGTACCTTTGCCTTCAGTTCCTCCTTCCTCGGGGGGCGGTGGGACAGGATCAGAAAGACGAAAAGGAGGTGTCCCGAGATGGCCCACGATTTCCCCAGATGGCCCAAAATGGCCCAATACGAAAGGTGGGGCTGAGACGGCCCAAGATGGCCCAAGCTCCTCCTCCTCCTCCGTCCATCTCCTCCTCCTCTTCCTCCTCCGTCCCCCCTCTCCCTTCCCCCTCATCCTCCTCCTCCTCCAGCCTCATCTCTCCTCCTCCTCCTCCTTCTCCTCCTCCACCTCCTCCTCCTCCTAGCTTCCCGCCCTACCTCCTCCTCCTCCTCCTCCTTCCACCCTCCCCCTCTCCTCCTCCCCCAGTCCTCCTCCAGCCCAGTGGTCTTCCGTTTTTCTGCCAGTGTCCTGCTGCCGTGCCTGTGAAACTTCCGCTCGAAGTAAAACACGTTGCACCCCCTCTTGTTGTCCTTTTTGGCCAGCCCGTTGCGGCGAGCAAAGATCTCGTAGGTGTCTGCGTGGGTACTGTTCTTGAAAAGGTCTACGAGCTGGTCGTAACTGTAGAAGCTGCCCTCGGCCTCTTGCTCGGACCTCGTGACGGACACGGCAGAGAGGACTAGGGGGATGATGAGGATGGTGAGCAGGGCGAGGGCTAGGAGGAGAGTGGGGAGGATGTTGGGGAGGAGGGCTCTAGATGGCCAAGATGGCTTCCAACATGGCCTCCAAGGCGATCAAGATGACACCAAGACGGCCCAAGATTCCCCTGTATGGCCCAATATGCCCCCTCCCCCATACGGCCTCAAGATTGACCTATATGGCACCAAGACGCCTGGAGACGACCCAGGATGGCCCAAGACGGCCCAAGGTGGGCCAAGATGGCCGACGATGGCTCCAAGAGCCCGCCCCACGATAGCCCGAGGTGGCAAAGACCGTTGGTTTTCAACAAGTGCTGAAGGATTGTGAAAGTCTCGCTCGTCTAGCCTCCTCTCCTCCCACCACCGTACCGTGTTACCCTCCGCCTACTCCTCCTCATGCTTCTGCGACACTATGTGCTCATCCTCCGACGTGCTCTCCTCGCCGACCTCGTATATCCCTCCCGCCTCGCCCTCCTCTGCACCCTCTCCCATCCTGCCCACAAGTATTCCGCACCAGTGACCACATCTTCTTCTTGGCCTTCAAGACAGCCCCAGCGCTGTTGAAGCAGGAATCCGCCCTGTGCCAGGCCTCCCGGAGCCCAGCGAGCACCTTCCAGGGTGGGGGGTGGGGGAGACTCGGGGAACGCCAATGTGGCGGGATGAAGCGGGGAGGATGGCTCTAGACGGCCACGGTGGTTTCCAAGGCGGCTTAGATTGCCCAAGATGGCCCAAGCTCTTTTTCCTTCCCCCTCCTCCTCCTTTTCCTCCTCCTGCTAATTTTTGTTACCCTCCCTCCTCCTCCTCCTCCCCCTCCCTCCTCCTCCTCCTCCTCCTCCACCTCCTATCTTCCCGCCCCACCTCCTCATCCTTCCCCCCTTCCTCCTCCTCCAGTCCTCCTCTAGCCCAGTGGCCTCGCTAAAACTTCCCCCTCGCCCCTCCTCCTCCCCATCCTCGTCCTCCTTCTCTTTGTCATCCCCACGTCGTTCCTCCACTCCTCATTTGCTGGTTAATCCTGTCACCTTGCGCGTGTGCCCTGAGCGGTATTGCGCAATGAAGGATTCGCCGTCCTCGTTCACAGGGCGGTTGCCCTCGTCGTACTCCGTCAAGTGGCGGAGGAACATTCTGTCCCTAGCTTGCCTGGCCGCCTTCTCCCTATTGCTGACGGGTCCGCGCTTTCGGGGCTTCTTGGCATGCAGCACATCAGGATCTTCCTCATCCTCAAGCATCTCGCCTCGTGGGACAGCCGACGGGAGGCCGATGCAGTTTGCAGAGCTCCGAGCCGAAAATAGCTACCAACGGAAGAGGTGGTATTGTCAGGGACGGGCCAGCCAGACATGAAGCTTCCTGGGGGACCTGGATCTTCCGTCGCATGCGAAGCCAAAAACTCACACGCCTGAATCTTCTGGGGGGGCCCAATATGGCCCCAGATGGAACACGATGGCCCAAGGTGACCCACGATGGCGCAAGATGGCCCAGGATGGCCCCAAGACGAATGGTGCGCCTCAGACGGCCCAAGATGGCACAACCTCCCCCTCCTCCTCCTCCTCCTCCTCCTCCTCTTCCTCCTCCTTAGTGTTGTTGCTTGTCCGTGGACGTCTGTAGTTCGTCTGTGGGCGTCTGCCTTTGTCGGTGTTTGTCTGTTTCTGTCTGTCTTTGTCTGCGTTGTCGCTGCTTGTCTGATTGTGCCTGCCTGTGTCGTTGCTTGTCTGCTTGTGCCTGCCTGTGTCGTTGCTTGTCTGCGTGCGTCTGCCTATGTCGTTGTTTGTCTGCGATTGTCGGTGTTCGCCTGCTTCTGTCGGTGTTTGTCTGCTTCTGTCTGTCTATGTCGTTGTTTGTCTGCGTTGTCGCTGTTTGTCTGCTTCTGTTGGTGTTTGTCTGCTTCTGTCGGTGTTTGTCTGATTGTGTCTGTCTGTGTCGCTGTTTGTCTGCGTGTGTCTGCCTATGTCGCTGTTTGTCTGCTTGTGTCGTTGTTTGTCTGCTTTGTCGATGCTTGTCTGCGTGCGTCTGCCTATGTCGTTGTTTGTCTGCGTTTGTCGGTGTTCGTCTGCTTCTGTCGGTGTTTGTCTGCTTCTGTCTGTCTATGTCGTTCTGTGTCTGCTTTGTCGCTGTTTGTCTGTTTCTGTCTGTCCATGTCGTTGTTTGTCTGCTTCTGTCGGTGTTTGTCTGCTTTGTCGCTGTTTGTCTGCGTGTGTCTGCCTATGTCGTCGTTTGTCTGCTTTTGTCGCTGTTTGTCTGTTGGCGTCTGTCTTTGTCATTGTTTGTCTGCTTCTGTCGGTGTGTGTCTGCTTCTGCCTGGCTATGTCGTTCTTTGTCTGCTTTGTCGCTGTTTGCCAGCTTCTGTCTGTCCATGTCGTTGTTTGTCTGCTTCTGTCGGTGTTTGGCTGCTTTGTCGCTGTTCTTCTGCCTTTGTCTGCCTATGTCGTTGTTTGTCTGTTTTTGTAGTTGTGTGTCTGTGCGTGTCTGTCGTTGTCGTTGTTTGTCTGCTTCTGTCGGTGTTTGTCTGCTTCTGTCTGTCTATGTCGTTGTTTGTCTGCGTTGTCGCTATTTGTCTGCTTCTGTTGGTGTTTGTCTGCTTCTGTCGGTGTTTGTCTGATTGTGTCTGCCTGTGCCGTTGTTTGTCTGCTTGTGCCTGCTTATGTCGCTGTTTGTCTGCTTGTGTCGTTGTTTGTCTGTTTTGTCGCTGGTTGTCTGCGTGTGTCTGCCCATGTCGTTGTTTGACTGCGTTTGTCGGTGTTCGTCTGCTTCTGTCGGTGTTTGTCTGCTTCTGTCTGTCTATGCCGTTCTTTGTCTGCTTTGTCGCTGTTTGTCTGCTTCTGTCTGTCTATGTCGCTGTTTGTCTGCTTCTGTCGGTGTTTGTTTACTTTGTCGCTGTTTGTCGGCGTGTGTCTGCCTATGCCGTTGTTTGTCTGTTTTTGTCGTTGTTTGTCTGTGGGCGTCTGTCTTTGTCGTTGTTTGTCTGCTTCTGTCGGTGTGTGTCTGCTTCTGTCTGTCTATGTCGGTATTTGTCTGCTTTGTCGTTGTTTGTCTGCCTTTGTCTGTCTTTGTCGTTGTTTGTCTGCGTTGTGGTTGGTTGTCGCTGCTTGGGTATTTGTGCATTGTGTCTGTTATGATATTTGCGGCTATGTGTTCATAAACTTTTTCCTCATATACGAATAGCGGTGTGTCCGAAGCGTGCGTCGTGACATTCTACGCAGCTGTACGAAGCCGTTTGGCGCAGTCACCCTACCACACATGCAGTTGCAATATACACACGAATGAGCGCACGCAAGCGGCACCCAGCCACGCGTAAGCCACGCCCAGCCGCACCCAGACACACGGCAGACACACCCAGCCACACGCAGTCAAATGCAAACAAACGCAAACGGGAACAAAACAAGAGAAACGCAAACGCTTGCGCACACACTCATACAAATGACTGCGTTAGCGTTTCGTGCCCACACGCGCAACATCAGGCAATTCTTTGCTTTTGCGCGCGCGCAACGCAAAAACCATGTTTTTTTTTTTGCGCGTGCGCGCCAAACCAGACACATGTCAGATTTTGCGTGCGCGGGTACGAAAGCAGACAAACACAGACAAACGCAGACAAACACAGACAAACGCAGACAAACGCAGACAAAGGCAGACAAACGCAGACAAACGCAGACAAACCCAGACAAAACCAGACACGAAACCAGACAAAATCAGACAAACCCAGACAAAGCCAGACAAACCCAGACAAAACCAGACACACCCAGACAAAACCAGACACGAAACCAGACACAACCAGACAACACCAGTCAAAACCAGACACGAAACCAGACACATGTCGGGTTTCGTGTCTGGTTTTGTCTGGTTTTGTCTGGTTTCGTGTCTGGTTTTGTCTGGGTGTGTCTGGTTTTGTCTGGTTTTGTCTGGTTGCATGTCTGTTTTTTTTTCTGGGTTTGTCCGGTTTTGTCTGGTTTTGTCTGGTTTCGTGTCTGTTGTTGTCTGGGTTTGTCTGGTGTTATCTGGTTTCGTGTCTGGTTTCGTGTCTGGTGTTATCTGGGTTTGTTTGGTTTTGTCTGGTTTCGTGTCTGGTTTCGTGTCTGGTGTTGTCTGGGTTTGTTTGGTTTTGTCTGGTTTTGTCTGGGCGTGTCTGGCTTTGTCTGGTCCGCGCGCGCAAACTCAGACATTTGACTGCTCTTGCAACCCGCAAAACCAGACATCTGTCTGCTGTTAAGAGTCGCTGGCGCCCCGCAAAATCAGACATTTGCCTGGCGCGTTTGGCCCCGTGCCCCGACCAGTGCATTTTCGGCGACTCCCCCCCGCCCCCCGTCTTCGACCAGCCTGTCGGGGCGCGCCGTGTACTTCTGCGCGACGTGCATGGCGCCCCGCCTCCCCGCTACTGGCAGCGAGTGCGCAGGCGGCGCAGCCCTCGGCTGCGCTGCCGACGGCGGCATTTGCCCGAACCTGTGCATCTTCGGCGACCCCCCTCCCCGCACCCCCCCCCTTCCCCTGCGCCGCCTCCACGTCCACTTGCGCAAGCGCCTTAGGTTGCTGCCGCGCGCGCGACGCCGTGGCCCCGCCAGCCCCCGCCGCGCGCGCTGCCTTGCGCTTGTTTGTGTTTGCGCGTGCTTGGCGCAACCCAGAAAAACATGGGTCAACATGGCAAAACCCTGCATAACCTTAATCATCCTGGTAGAACCTTGTACAACCCTGCATAACCCTGCATAGCCATGCGTGACTCAGCGCAACATTGCATAACCTTTTTCAACCTGGCATAACCCCGCATAGCCTTAATCAACCTGGTAGAACCTGGCATGACCCTGCATAACCCTGAATAGCGTTGTATAACCCTGCATAACCCTGCATAGCTCAGCGCAGCATTGCATAACCTTTTCAACGTGACAAAACCCTGCATAATCTTAATCAACCTGGTAGAACCTGGCTTAACCCGGAATAACCTCGAGGAACCTTGAAACACACTGTCTATCCTTACGCATCTTGGAATAGACTTGGATACCACTGCATAACCTTGAATAACATTGCGTTACCTTGTACAACCCGGCCCAACACTGTATAACCTTGTAAAGCCTGGCCCAATATTGCATCTTTTTTTTCAACCTGACATAACCCTGCACAACTTTAATCAACCCTGCATAACCTTAATCGTCCTGGTCGAAACTTGCATAACCCTGCATAACCTTGCATAACCCTGCATAACCCATCGCAACATTGCATAACCTTTTTCAACCTGACATAACCCCGCATATCTTCAATCAACCTGGTATAACCCTGCATAGCCATGCATAGCCCTGCATAACAATGCAAAACCCCACATCACAACGCATAACCTTGAACCACCCTGCATAACCCAGCGCAGCATTGCATAACCCGATTCAACCTTACATAACCCTGCATAACCTTAATCAACCTGGCAGAACCGGTATTAACCTTGCATAATTCTGAGGAGCCTTGAACCGCATTGTCTAACCTTGCGCATCCTGGGATAACATTGTATACCACGGCATAACCTTGCATAACAATGCGTAACCTTGTAAAACCTGGCCCCACACTGTTGCAAAATCTGGCCCAGCATCGCATGCCCTTGTTCAACCTGTCATAGCCCTGCATAACCTTAATCAACCCTGCATAACCTTAAGCATCCTGGTAGAGCCCTGCATAGCCCTGCACAACCTTGCATAACCCTGCGTAGCCCTGCATAGCCTAGCGCGACATCGGTAACTTTTTTCAACCTGGCATAACCCCGCATATCCTCAATCAACCTGGTAGAGCCCTGCACAATCCTGCACAACCTAGCATAACCCTGCGCAACCTCTTGGCGCCCGCGCGCACGGGGGAGTTCTGTAGTGTCAACAATAATAAAGTCGCCTTGTACTTCCACCAAATGAATTGAGCGTTTCTGTAAAGCTTTAAGGAGGCCGACGGGGTGACCCGCCCAGCGCACGATGCGTTTCGCATGCGTTTCCGTATGTTCTACCTTCATATGGTTGTTTCTTGGCGCGCACTGGTGAGTTCTGTATTGTCCACAATCATAAAGTCGCCTTGTACTTCCAAACAATGACTTGAACTTTTCTGTGGAACTTTAAGGAGGCCGACGGGGTGGCCCACCCAGCGCGCGATGCTTTTCGCATGCGCTTCCATATGTATATATATGTATATACATATATATACACCTTCATGTGATTGTTTCTTGGCGCGCGCGCCAGTGAGCTCTGCTTTGTGCACAATGATAACGCCGCCTTGTATTTCCCAAACAATGAATTGAACTTTTGTGTGGTGCTTTAAGGAGACCGACGGGGTGACCCACCCAACGCGCGATGCTTTTCGTATGCGTTTCCGTATATATATATATATCTACCTACATATGATTGTTTCTTGGCGCGCGCGCGAGTGAATTCTGTATTGTCCACTATAGTACAGTCGCCTTCTAATCCGGGAAAAAACGAATTCAACTTTTCTGTGGGGCTTTACGGATACCGACGGGGTGACCCACCCAACGCGCCATGCTTTTCGTATGCGTTTCCATTTATATTTATATATATGTGTATGTATATATATACATATATATATATATATCGATATTTACCTTCATATGATTGTTTCTTGGCGCGCGCGCGAGTGAGTTCTTCATTGTCCACAATAATAAAGTCGCCTTGTACTTCCGCAAAATGAGTTGAACTTTTCTGTGGAGCTGTAAGGGGGCCGACGGGGTGACCCACCTAGCGGGCGATGCTTGTCGCATGCGTTTCCATGCATACTTTACCTTCGTATGAATGTTTCTTGGCGCGCGCGCGCACGCGGGGGTGAGTTCTGTATTGTCCACAATCATAAAGTCGCCTTGTACTTCCACAGAATGAATGGAACTTTTGCGTGGAGCTTTTTCAGGAGGCCGACGGGGTGACCCACCTAGCGGGCGATGCTTGTCGTATGCGCTTCCATGCATTCTACCTTCCTATGATTGTTTCTTGGCGCGCGCGCGGGGGTGAGTTCTGTATCGTCCACAATCATAAAGTCGCCTTGTACTTCCCAGAATACGAATTGAACTTTTCTGTGGAGCTTTAAGGGGGCCGACGGGTCGACCCACCCAGCGCGCGTTGCTTTCCGCATGCGCTTCCATATGTATGTATGTGTGTATATTATATACAGATTTCTTGGGGACCACAGATTCAGTGTCGTCGCATTTCTGATTCCGGGTTTGTGTTGCATTGTTGTTGCATTGTTGTCGCGTTGTGTGTGTGCGTGGTTGCTCTAGGGTGGGCCCGAGGATGGCGGCTTGTGGGCACCCTCGGGCTTGCGGCCTCCCACGGGGATTGTTTTTGAAGCGGCGGCCCAGGAGATGCGTGGCCGACTGCGACGTTCGGAGAGTGCGATATTCGTTTCCTCTCCTCCACTCCTCTCTCCCTTCCCTTCCGCCCCATGCTGCGCTGTAGTTCTGGAATGAATTGGTGGGAAGTCGCACCCATAGGCCCAAGCTTTCGCAGCTCTTTCGTCTTCTCTCTTTTTCCTGCTCCACCTTTCTCCTCGCGCTGGCCTCGTGCCGCGATTTCAGGGGCAGTGCGAGTATTATGTGAGATGTGCGAGGCTTGTTGGCGAATGCGACGTATTGGAAAAATGCGGGAGAGCAGGGAGAGGAGGATGGGGAAGGAGGAGGAGAAGGAGGAGGAGGAGGAGGAGGAGGCAGGGGAGTGGGAAGGGGGAGGAGGCAGAGGAGCAGGACAAATGGGAGGAGGAGGAGGAGGAGGAGGAGGAGGAGGATGAGGAGGAGGAGGAGGAGGAGGAAGAGGAGGAGGAGGCCCCCCTCTGGCTGCCGAGCCCGCGTGGCGCCATTCACGCCCCCGCCAGGGCTGATTGTTGTCACGGCATAGCGTAGACCACTCGGGGGTACCGGAAAACGAGTGTGAGGGGGGGCGAGGAGGAGGAGGAGGAGGAGGAGGAGGAGGAGGAGGAGGAGTAGGAGGAGGAGGAGGAGGAGGAGTAAGAAGAGGAGGAGGCGGAAGAGGACGACGGCAGGAGGAGGAGAAGGGGGGGAGTAAGAAGAGGGAAGGGGAGCAGGAGGAAGAGGAGGAGGGGGAGGGCAAGACAGAAGGAGGAGGAGGAGGAGGAAGACGAAGGGGAGGAACGCAAGGACCACGAGAAAGAGGAGGAGGAAGAGCACGGTGAGTAATGTGCCCATGGGTTATTGCCTTGATGCGCCATTTTGGAAGACGGCGCAATTCACCTGGTGGTGTGACGGATTTGCTGTTGCTTCTGCATTATTGTTGTCGTCCTCTTCTTTGTCGTTTTATCTTCAGCCCCTTCCCTTTCAAATCAGTCGCAGCTCACGGCCCAGAGAAATAGCAGTGCCTGCCCCGATGGATTCACTTGTTCCCCGCGCGAGGGCGGTGCGCCCCGTGCTCGGCCGCTTGGTGGAAGCATTATCAGGGCACCCGGAGCTGCGTCGTGGCACAGCCGCAGCTGCAGAGCGTCTCCTCGAGGTGCTCGAGGACAGCGTTTTGCCGAGGGCGCGTCTATGCCACCACCGTGCTTAGGCGGGGCCCACTCTCGGAACCAGGACGGTGGATGTACACCCCTGACCGAGGCCAGGGGTGTCCATGCATAATCCTGGGTACCTGGATGGTCCTGTCCAGGCGCGGCGGCGGCGTATAGATGCCACCGAGGAGGAGTTCGAGTGCCCCGCCCGGGCGCCTGGCGCCGCCAACCCGAAGAAACGCATCAAGCGTTTGGAAAACCAGCTGGCCCATGCCCGGAAAAAGGCGCGCGTGGCCAAACAGGCGCTGCAGTGCGCTGTCCGCGCGAGGTCATGCGGCAGGACACGGGCCTTCCGAAGCCCCCCAAATTCTGCGTCAAACCTTTCCTCGTGACATTGGCGTGTCCACGTTTTGGGGGGATCGATGGCTTGCGCCGCCCAGGATCACCAACTTATGGCGCATCAAAGTCGCCC
>CAUYUJ010015236.1:234913-258167 GCA_963575745.1 Prorocentrum cordatum
ACCTGCAACTGGACCAGACCTGCGGAGAGCTAGCCTCTGCCTTCAGCTCACCGACCATGCCGTCAGGATTACTGCCCAGACAAAGCTTCGAGAGAACGACAAGAGGCCCTTGTTGGTCAGATTGGCGCAAGGACACGTTCAACAGCAGACCAACGCACACCTGCAGAGACTTCTCCCGCTGTTGCCCGTCGATGATAAGCTCCACGTCGGGGCCTGCGCGAGCGCCCTGTTCGTTGTCCAGTCGCACCTGGTTGTCCGTTTCGAGAAGTGCGCAGGGTGCCCCGGCAAGCTGTGGGAGGCTTCCCGCGCGCACAACCCTCTCGGCAAGCAGGGGTCAAACCTCGTTGTCGTCGTGGTCGTGGTCGTGGTCGTGGTCGTCGTCTGTCCAGAGGAATCCGGAGGTTTCCGGACGTCCTCCCGCGTTCCTGAGCGTCTCTGGACGTCTGGCTTTCAGGATTCTGAGTATGGTTTCTGCCTGTGCCTCCTGGCGCGGGCATTCCCTGGCATGGCTACCCCGCTGGCTGCAGAGCGCTCCTCGCCGAGGAGCCCGCTTCCCTGGGCGCGGGCTTCGCACTGGGTCTGCAAGCCCGCGCGCTGTCCAAGGGAGGCTTCGCGGACGCGACGGCTTATTTGGAGGGCAGCGAGGCGCGGGCGGAGATTGACCACGTCCTTGAGGCCACGCTCGTGACGTCGCTGGAGGCCGAGAGGAAACACCATCAGGACACAGCTCCAGAGAACCAGAAAGCCCGCACCTTAGCGACTGCATCTCGGAACCAACTGTTGCACCAATACCGCGTTCGCCGAGAGCAGTTCCTCCCCATGAGACTGGGCCTCCAGAGACGCGCAGACCAGCTTCGCAAGCAGAATTTGTGGAGCTTTGCGAGGGCTCGGTGGCCGCACTTGGTGCCGCGCCCGCGAGGCGTGCGCTTCGGCGCAGGGGTGGCAGAGGCAGCCGCCAGCCGCGATCTGGTTCACGAGGGCGACCAGGATGCCCTGAAGAATCTCGTGGAGCAGCACCGCGGGGAATTGCGGGCCCAGGTCGACGCTGCGCATGCGGAGGCCCGTCGGTTGATGGCGCTTGCCAAAGAGAGCGTGCTTCCGACAACGCAGAGCGACTGGCTGCAGTGGCTCGAATCCAGCGAGGTCGTCTTCTCAGACATGTACAAGGCCATTCGCGCCGCCAGGCGCGAATTGAGCGCCCGCTTGGTGCCCCGGCCGTCCTTGAGTGCTTTGCCGCCGTCTGCGTGGCCGCGCGTGCAACCCACTAGGTGCCGCGACGCCCCGGTATGGGAGCGCAAGATTAGTCATTTACGGTCCGGCTACGCGTCCATCCTGTGGGGGAATAGACCTGGTGAGAGAGTGGTGGTGTTCTTTGCTGTTCTGAATGGCGAGGGCCGTTGCCTGCTCTTACACAACGACCCCGTGGGGTCCAACCGCTACTTTCTGAGCTATAACACTGATTTCAGGCCGTCCGCGTGTTCACATTCTCCGTGGAGACGACATGTGGCATGGGGGGGCTTCGCCTGCGGTGCTTGCCGCCGCCGCAGGAGCAGGTCCGCGTGAACCCTTTGCTCGCGAAGGCCGCCGATGAGGCTCCGGAGCTGACAGGGGGCCAGGACGACGCCGGCTTCCCGCCCGAGGGCGAGAAAGAGGTACTGTCGGACATGGAGGACTCGGCCGCCGAGGAGGCGGAGGAGGGCGAGGGTGGCGACGGCGAAGAACCAGACGACGCTGTCGCGGAGGCAGGCGGAGGGGGCGACGAAGACGGGGCTGATCGGGCGTCCCCAGGGACGTACGTTCTCTGGAATAATGGTTATTTCTCGTGCAAGCATAACCCGATGTGGCCTGACGTGAAGATCAGCGTCCTCCCCCGGTGGACAGGGCCCGAGGACATGGGGAAAGCCCACCAGAGGCACAAGACAGCCACCATCAGCCGCCGCGGATCTGACGGCCGCGAGAGGCAGAGGACCGAGCTCGTACTTCGGGCTTGGATGATCTTTCGCTTCCAGGTCAATGGATTTGCTGCGGCCACGCCGCTCCGGAAGGCGTGGGTGGCGGCTGAGATTGAGGCGCTAACACGGGAAGTGGCCGCTCTCCCCGGCCCAGCCACCGGGCGCCCCAAGGCAGACGGTAGGATCCGGGATTGGTGCCCGCAGGCTTTGTGAGCACATAAAGCGTTCGTAATGCTGTCACCATCGTCAGAGATGAAGGAGAGGGGGAGTAGAAGGAGGGGGGGGAGCAGCAGCAGCAGCAAGAGCAGGAGGAGAGGGAGGACCACGAGACACACATGCGACACTGATAATACATTAATGGCGCATGAATGCGATTCTTATTATTCTGCTGCGATTCTTGCTGTTCTGAGCCATTCTCGTCGCATTCTCGAACGCCCGTCCATTCTCGTCGAATTCTCGTCGAACGCCCGTCGAACGGCCGTCGAACGCCCGTCGAACGGCCGTCGAACGCCCGTCGGACGGCCGTCGAACAGGCCGAAGGGGGAGGAGGAGGAGGGGGGGGAGGAGGAACGGGGGGGTGTCTTCCACGGCGGCCTAGCTTCGCGAAGGTCCGCTTGGGCGGGTGTGCCGGGCGAGCTGAGCTCGCCCGTGTGCCGCGGGGGGCTGGGCCGCCTTGGAAGACCCCCCCCGTTCCCAGGCGCAGAGGCCCCCGTGCGGGTGAGAGAAATCAGAGCACCTAAGTGCAAGCGCTTGGGGAATGTATCCCTGGTTCAAGACTAGGAAAAACAATCTCCTCCCCGCCTCCAAGTAGCGCAGGCGAGCCGGCCGGGCCCGCGGGCAGGCCCGTCGAACAGGCCGAAGGGGGAGGAGGAGGAGGGGGAGGAGGAGGAGGAACGGGGGGGTGTCTTCCACGGCGGCCTAGCTTCGCGAAGGTCCGCTTGGGCGGGTGTGCCGGGCGAGCTGAGCTCGCCCGTGTGCCGCGGGGGGCTGGGCCGCCTTGGAAGACCCCCCCCTCGTTCCCAGGCGCAGAGGCCCCCATGCGGGTGAGAGAAATCAGAGCACCTAAAGTGCAAGCGCTGGGGAATGTATCCCTGGTTCAAGACTAGGAAAAACAATTCTCCTCCCCGCCTCCAAGGAGCGCAGGCGAGCCGGCCGGGCCCGCGGGCAGGCCCGTCGAACAGGCCGAAGGGGGAGGAGGAGGAGGGGGAGGAGGAGGAGGAACGGGGGGGTGTCTTCCACGGCGGCCTAGCTTCGCGAAGGTCCGCTTGGGCGGGTGTGCCGGGCGAGCTGAGCTCGCCCGTGTGCCGCGGGGGGCTGGGCCGCCTTGGAAGACCCCCCCCTCGTTCCCAGGCGCAGAGGCCCCCATGCGGGTGAGAGAAATCAGAGCACCTAAAGTGCAAGCGCTGGGGAATGTATCCCTGGTTCAAGACTAGGAAAAACAATTCTCCTCCCCGCCTCCAAGGAGCGCAGGCGAGCCGGCCGGGCCCGCGGGCAGGCCCGTCGAACAGGCCGAAGGGTGAGGAGGAGGAGGGGGAGGAGGAGAGGAGGAGGAAAGGGGGGGGAGGAGGAGGACAGGGGCGTCGCCCATGCTATCGCGATCAGTATCTGTCAGGAAAGGCCTGGAAGAGATGCTTTGGATGGTGCGGTCAGGCTGGAGCTCCCGGCATTTAAACACCTGTTGCTGCGATCGCGGCTCCGCGACCAGAAGTCGACCGAACACCCAGCTCGGGCACAGAAGAGTACGGAAGAGGGAGAGACAGAAGCGAGAGAAATGCATGGAGACGAATGGGATCGAGAAGAGGATTTGCTTCAAAATGCCCCGCCGAATTTCGCTTCCCACAGTTCCTGGTGTCACGGAATGCCCCCCCCCCCCCCGCCCTCTGGTGTCACGGAATGCCCCCCTGGATTCCGGCAAACATTGGGACCGCAGTGGGCCCCAAACAGTGTGTTCAAGCAGTATATGTGGTGCAATATATGCGGGCCGTTCCATGCGACGCAAACTTATCAATCACGATATGCGGCGCATGCTCGTGGGAACGGGGGGGTGTCTTCCACGGCGGCCTAGCTTCGCGAAGGTCCGCTTGGGCGGGTGTGCCGGGCGAGCTGAGCTCGCCCGTGTGCCGCGGTGGGCTGGGCCGCCTTGGAAGACCCCCCCCCCGTTCCCAGGCGCAGAGGCCCCCATGCGGGTGAGCCTAAGTGCAAGCACTGGTATGGGAGGAGGGAGAATTCTTTCTCGCATGATGCACCCAAGGCTTTCCTGGGGCACCGTGCCATTCTGGCTCAAGCCGGGCCCGAGAGGGGCTTCGCAGACGGTTGGGTTGAAGTCTGGCTTGCGTGTGGGTGGCATGTCGACCCTTCATTTGCCTCTGGCCGGCGAGATCAAGGCCACGGTGGACGGCGCGCCCACTTCGGGCCCGAAAGCGAGGGGGGCCCGGCGGACACTGAGGCAATTCTCGCAGAGGTGCCCGCAGGTCGATGCCAGCGATGAGAACAACTTGCGCCTCGTGGTTGCGATGAAAAGTCCGAACCCCGTCCTTCGCATCTCCGGCCGTGCTGGGGAGGGCACGGAGGAGGGGGAAGAGGAGGGGCAGAAGGAGGAGGAGGAAGAGGAGGAGGACGAGGATAATGATCGGCATTGCTTAAGGTCTGGGGGTGACTAACGTGAGCCTGTCCACCTTCAAGGACTGGGCGAAGAAGGTGACTGGGTTCGTCACTGACGAACAGATGGTGTACTTGCAGCCAAAAGCAGATCTGACACCCACGCCTGCTCAGAGGAAGTGGTTCTCCTGGGTCTGTCGCATTACTTTCTACAGAGATAGTGCGTTCCTCGGGAGCGGCCTGAGAATGGCCAGGTGTCCGGGGTGGTTTGGGGGGCTCCAAGGGGGCCGTTCCGCCCCGCGCGAGGCGGCCCCCTGGGAACCTTTTGACTCCGCAGGCTCGTGCCGGAGTGGAAAGTGAAGGGGGCGGTGGACACTGAGACGCACTGGGTGTTCGAGACGGGGATCGCCCGTCTTGGGGTCGAAACCGCCACCCATCCCCAACGCTGGGCCCGAAGCCTGCCGCGATCCCCCTGGGCGGGGGTCGCGGCAGGCTGCGAGGCCAGAGGGGCGGGGGGCGTTTCCGCCGCCAGGGTAGGCGATCCCAAGGACGCCGGGCGACCTTTTGGGCAGCCTGCCCATCCGGAGGCGCATCGGCGTCACGGGGGCCCGAGACATGGGGGGGCAGGCGGGGCTGCTGGCGATCGGGGGGGGCGCGGCCACGGCCTCCGGGGGCCGTTCCAGCGGAGCCGCAGCGCCGACCGTGGAGCCAGCCCAGCAGGAGGAGACGAGGAAGGGGGAGGGGAAGGGCGAGCCCGCGCCCGCCAAGCCCGGCTACGACCCAGGGGCCAAGCGCCCTTGCCCAGGGGACGGCGCGGGCGGTGCTGCAGACAAGCGCCAGCGCCCCCTGCCACAGCAGCCCAGCGATCCCGACCACGAGAAGGCTTCTCGTGGTGCGCGCGTGCACGTAGACGTATACGTGTGCATACGCATACGCATGCACACGGGGGCCCTTGTCTCCACGGGGGGCCCTTGTCGCCACGGCTGGACGCAGCCCGGAAAATTGGTGCGTTTTGGACCTGGGAGGGGTCCGGGGCCCGATTTTGAGTTCGCACTTCTTCTGTCGTCGCCACGGCTGGTCGCTGTGTCTGCAAGCCCCCTTCTCCGACTGTATGTATATACACAAGCTTTGGAAGGGAACCGCGGCGCTGTTCAAGGGGTGCAAGGAGGACTGCAAGGCGGGCCGGTACATGAGCCCCGACGCAATGGATGGCAACAACGCCTTGTTCAAAGTCCGGATGTTTATTTCCTGGTTGGCCGATAGGCAGGGGGGGGCTGCTGGCGCGGCCGCGTATTTGCCACGCGAGAAGGAGTTCTTCAAGTTCGTCGTCCAGTGGCTGCTGGAGGGCGACACCTGGGCGTGCATGCCGGCGTTTGTAAAAGTCTTCGAGGAGGCGGAGAAATTGGGCGGATCCCTGCTTCCCAAGATCGTCAAAGCGATCAGTGCACTCTGCAAGGTGCCGCTCACGGCGGGTTGGAATCACGGCAGCACTGAGGGCCAGGAGGTCGACTTGGCATCTTTCAAGCTCAGCCCAGGAGAGACGGCAATATTGACAGACTGCGCTTTCTTCCGGTCGTTCAAGCAGGCCCGCTGCGAAGCGCTCTTCGCGCTCGCCAAGGAGAACAAACTCCCGCCCGCGCGCCAGAGAGCTGACCTGGCACCCCGACGACGACGACGACGACGACGACGACGACGGCGGCGACGACGACGGCGACGACGACGACGACGGCGGCGGCGGCGGCGGCGACGACGACGACGACGACGACGACGACGACGAGAGGGACGGCGACGACGGCGACGACGACGACGACGACGGCGACGACCACGACGACGACGGCGGCGGCGGCGGCGACGACGACGACGAGAGTGACGACGACGACGGCGACGACGACGACGACGACGACGACGACGAAGGACGGGCGGCTGACGACGACGAGGAAGAAAACGAGGACGACGACGGCGACGGCGGCGACAGCGACAGCGACGACGGCGGCGACCTTGACGACGTTGTCGGTACGCATGCTCGTGTCCACGTGCCCGGAGAACGTCGAGACGGAGGCGGCGGCCAACAAGGGCGGGACCGTGGGGGGCACGGACTGGATGCAGGAGCTCAAGCTGGCGTCCACTGTCCTCGGAAATGACAAGGCTGCGAACGTTGGCTTCCTGCTGCGGCTGGCCGACAAGCAGTTCAAGTGCTTCGAGGAGTGGTTCCCCGAGCATGAGTCGAAGTGCCTCCGCGTGCTGCTCAGGGGCACGAAGTACAAGGACGTGGACGCGAAGGTGGTGTCCAAGGCATGTGGGCAAACGGTCGATGCCGATGCCGTGGAGGCGGTCGCGAGCCCGGTCGTGCGGAACGTGGTCGTCGCTTGGGGGAAGGTGAACGAGTGGTTGGGCCCGACGTACTCGAAGGAGGCGGCCGCGTTCGTGGCCGAGGTCTTCTTGGACGTCATCCACGTGTCCCTCGGCGCGTGTCCACGAGGGGCGCGCGCCGAGGGGGGCGTGGACATCGCCACCAAGGCGCAGCAGCACAAGAGCTTGTGGGAGGTCGTGAACACGCCGGTCTTGCAGGCTGCCATCAAGGCGTTCGGCGACGAGAAGATGCAGCCAACCCCTACTTGTCTGATTCATCTTTCCTCCTCCATCTCCGTCGTCTCTGCCTCGGTTGTTTGTCCGAGGCTGAGGCCAAGGCCCTGCCCGCGCTCAAGGGGGCCGGGGGGCCTGCGCCCGCGGTCCAGCAGGGGCCGGCGGCGGGGGCCGCGCAGAAGCCGGCGGCGGGGGCCACGGAGAAGCCGGAGGCGGCGCCCGCGCCCGCGCCCGCGGCGGCGGCGGCGGCAGGCGCCGCCGCGGCCTCCGCGGCGGGGCAGATTTTCCCGGGGGCGACCGTGATCATCGCCAAGTGCACGAAAGAGCCGCATCATTACTTGGACATGAAGGCCAAGGTGAAATCCGTGGCCTCGAATGGGAAGGACGTGAGGGTCGTGATGCTCGAGGGTGAGAAGAAAGATGCCGTGACCAGCAGGAAGATGGACGACCTGCGCTACCACGCAGAGGACGAGGTCAAGAAGCCGGAGGCCCCGCCCATGGACCCGGCGACAGTATTCGGCGAGGAGGTGCCGCCCTTCGACTGATGCCCTCGGCAGCTGATAGGTGATGGGAATGCCTCTGTCTAGATTAGGTGATAGGTGATAGGTATAGCTCTTGTCGGCGTTGCTTTCCCCGCATTGTTGTTAGGTGTACAGTCAACGCGTCTAGTAAGGACGCGCGCCTTCCCCTAGGGTGCCCTTATGTCCTTGCCTCTGCGGCTCGTCCTCAGCCGTTTGCCTTGCCAGAGAATCTCAACTTCGGCCTCCAAGGGTCTTGCGTCCTTGCCACCCGTCCTTACTGCACGTTTTGACTGTAGCTCCTTTCGGCACAGGGGAACTTCTTTTCGGCACAGGGGAACCTGGCCAGTGATGCCCCTTCTCGGCATGGCTGATAGGATATAGTTCTCCTCGGCGCGAGTGTATTCAAGCGCGGTTTGGTGCGCGGCTGCTCACCATCGGTATGTGTAGCTTTCAGCATGCGTTCGGTTTGCGAAAAAAAGCCACCCCCTCCCCCGAGGGCGGAGAGGCGACGCCGCGACCACCGGGGGTCGCCTCCAGCGAGGAGGTCTTTCCGAGTTGTAGATTGGAGAGGCCTTGCGCCCGGTGCCGCCGCCGCCGCCGCCGACGACGACGACGACGACGACGACGACGACGCCGACGACGACGACGCCGACGAGACATGGATGAGACATGAATGAGACATGAATGGGTGCTCCCACACTGAACATGTATGTGTGTATATATATATGCACGCACGCACCTGGGGTCCAGGGCAGATGGACTTCAGTGCAAACCTTGGATCTCCATGCCAGTGGCAGGGCACCTGGGCCCTTCCACGACGCGCCAGGAGGGGCCCAAAGGCCACCGCGGTGGCCCAACAGGGATCTGAATCGTCGACAAATCGCTCTAAGACGCCCAGGATGGCCCCATGATGTACGTGGAGACCGCCCAAGGCGCGCCGAGAGGCCTCCAAGGACACTCCCGAGAGCGCTCACGCCCAATGTGTTTTATTCCTTCAGGGGAACGTGCACTTTTAATCCATGCGGCTTGTTTGTCTTCGCGGCGTGACAGATGGCCCATGGGGCCCCCAAGACCGCCCCAAGACAGCCTAAGAGGGCCCCAAGAACGCCCCAAGACAGCCCAGGAGAGCCTCAGGACGGCCCAAGAGTCGCTCAATAGAGCCCCAGAGAACCAAAGACGGCCCCCAAAGTAACCCAAAAACGGCAGCCCGAACCAACAAGCTGAGTTTTCCGCCCCAAGAAGCTCCGTGGAGCCCCATGCAAGGCCCTGAGAGGTCCCCGCGAGCCTCCCAGGACGCCCCAAGAGGCTCTCTTCTTCTTGGCTCAAGACTGTTTGGCTCCAGCAGGGCCTTCGCAATCTGAAGCGCACCCGCACTTTCTGCGTGCATCCTACAACTTCTGGTCGGATCACCTGTCCCGCAGATGGCCCGTCTCTTATTGATTGCCAGTCTTGTCGGGGCGCGCGGGGCCGCTGGCCTGGGTGCGGCCCCCGCCAATTCCAGCATGATACAGTTTGGAACAGCGGTGGACAAGAGCAACACAGCTCCGACGACCGCACATCAGGCTGCGCCCAGTGTGCTCCTATTGGATCACCAATGCAATGTTAATACGTGGCTGGGCATCTATAATCCGTATGATGGTGGCGCGAACTGCGCAGCCGAAGTTGCCTCTCGCTCCGAGTGCAACAGCAAATATTTCAATTGGGCGTCAGGTGATCATGGCGGGGATGGTAATTGCGGTTGCGTCCTCAACTCTGGAGATTCGTGGTGCGAGGACAGTTCTCATCAACAACCTCACGGAATCGGCGGACGTGTCCGCATCATGGTGGCAGCCAGCCTCACGGCAACCCCGTCCCCGACGCCAGCTCCAGCGGCAAGCCCGACGCCCAGCCCATCGTATCCTCCAGGCTGGCCAACGCCTCAGCCGACGTTTCCTCTTGGAGCTCCCATGGGCCCTGGACCTCTCGACGACTTCCTGGGTTTTTTTTTTTTTTTTTTTTTTTTTTTCCATCCTGAGTCGTTTTCTGACGGTCCCGGGACCCTGCGAGGGGCCCCGGAGGCCGAAAATTGACCGAAACCGCCGTCGTGATTTTTCCAAGACGTCGGAGGTCCAGGTCGTGCTCCCCGCCCCCCCAGACCTCCGACGTCGTAATTTTTGCGACCTCGGGCCCAGGAACCGATTGGGAAAACGCACATGGGAAGGCAAAAAATGATGGACCCATCATTTCGTACCTGTGCCTTGATCAGTGGGACGGGCTTCGCTTTCTGGCCATTTCGCTAGGGACATCTTCGAAATTCTGAAAATCGGTGGCACCCGTCGCGCAGTTCGTGACGTCAGGGTCCAAAAACACATAGGAATTTCAACATTTCAACATAAAACCGTCAAGAACACATTGTAATTTCAAAGATTTTGACCGCGATTCTCAGAGAATGGCGATTTCGCCTGAGACATCCTCCCAAAATCGAGCCCCGACGTACCTACTGGTACCCCAGACCCTGCCTCGGAGTCTCTTGGGAACCTCCTGGAACCTCCTGGGGCTTCCTGGGGCTTTCTGTGCCGTCTGGTACCCCAGACCCAGCCTCGGAGCCTCCTGGGGGTCTCCTGGAACCTCCTGGGGCCTCCTGCGGCCTCCTAGAGCCTCTTGGGGTCTCCTGGAGACTCCTGGGGTCTTCTGGGGCCTCCCGAGGCCGCCTGGGGCCTCCTGGAACCTCCTGGGGCCTCAGAACTACATGCGCACACAGAGACACTAATCACACCCAACACATTGCACGCTAGACAAGCATAACACACAACACCTACAACGCACAGAAAACACGAACAACACAGAGCACACATCACACACACACACACATTCACACACACAGAGCACACACACACACACGCACACACGCAAACACACACAACACTCACAATCCCGGGGCCTCCTGGAGCCTCTTCCGGTATCCAAGTCGGGCCTCTCGAGGTTTCCTGGGGGGCCCTGGTGCACGCGTCGCAAGGTGTGGCAACCCCACTTGCGCTCGAGTGCGAACTCGATCTTAGATTCTTCTGCGTTCACCTCCTGCCTCTTCCCCTTCTCTTAGGCACGCCCTGGCGGCGCCGCCCCAGCTTCCCCTTCTCCATCTCCGATCCTGCAGTCATGGTGTCTTCCTGCTTCAAACGCCCTTTCAGATTTTGTATGAGCATGGGCACACGCGTGCCACTTGTGTATATATATATTGATATTTATACACACCTTCATAGGATTGGTTCTTGGCGCGCGCGCGAGTGAGTTCTGCATTGTGCACAATGATAAAGCCGCCTTGTAATTCCCAAAAAATGAATACAACTTTTCTGTGGAGCTTCAAGGGGACAGACGGGGTGGCCCACCCAGCGCGCGATGCTTTTCGCATGCGTTTCATGTGGTTGTTTCTTGGCGTTCGCGCGCGCGAATGAATTCTGTATTGTCCACAATAATGAAATCGCCTTATAGTACCAAACAGCGAATTGAACTTTCCTGTGGGGCCTTAAGGAGAGGGACCCACCCAGCGCGCGATGCTTTTCGCATGCGTTCCAATGTATTTACCTTCGTATGATTGTTTCTTGGCGCGCGCGCGAGTGCGTTATGGATTGTCCGCAATGCGAAAGCCGCCGCGTAATTCCAAAAGATGAATTGAACCTCTCTGTGGAGCTTTAAGGAGGCCGACGGGGTGACCCACCCAGCGCGCGATGCTGCTCGCATGCTTTTCTAATTTAGATATTGTTCATTAGCATTATTAGATGTAAATTATGTATTAATTATTATTAATATGACAAATCAAACAAATTACTGAATTTAAATATTCTTGTGTAATCATTACTCAACATTATATGGTTGTTTCTTGGCGCGCGCAGCGGTGTGGTTTGTATTATTGTCCACAAGTAAGAAGGTCGCATTGTTACCTCAAAATCTGAATTCAACTTTTCTGTGGGGCTTAAGGAGGCCGTCGGGGTGACCCACGTTGTCGATTTCGATGGGTATGCGCTTTTTTTTTCTTGTTATGTTATTTTTTTTTTTTTTTTGTTACTTGATTGTATTTGTTTTTTTTTTTTTGTTTTTTTTTGTTCATTTTTTTTGTTTTTGTTTTAAGTTGTTTTTTTTTTTTTTTAGATGTATTTTTTTTCCATTTTTGCCTGATGAAATTTGACAAGTACGCAAGAAACAAGAACCAACGATGTTCACTTCAAAAAACGCATGGTGGACACAGTTGTAAAATGGTTTTTCTTGGCACAACGATGCGACCATATGTTGGTCGAGTTTCTATGGAATTCGCATGCGGCAATGGATTCGCGCGCGGCGGTGGCGTGGGGTCTGTGTATTGTCCACAAGTAAGAAGGGTCGCCTGGTAACTCCAAATGCAGAATTCAAAACTTTTCTGTGGAGCTTTAAGGGGCCGACGGGAGTACACCCCAGCGCGCGATTTTGCATTTTGTAATGCGTCTCCATATTCGGCATTCATATGATCGCTTCTTTTGGCCAGAGTTTTTTCTCTTTTCAAATTGGGTTTCCACCATCGGTTTTTCAAGTGAACACAGTGGGCTTGTGTATAAACTATGGGCGCGCGCATCGCGTGCGCGACGTGTTTTACGCGGTGGGTTCTGTATTGCCCACAATATGAAGGTCGCCTTGTATTTCCAAACATTGAATTCAACTTTTCTGTGGAGCTTCAAGGGGGCCGACGGGATGACCCACCCAGCGCGCGATGCATGTCGTATGCGTTTCCATATATTTGTTCTTCATGTGATTGCTCCTTGTGGCCAGAGAACGGTTTTTCATCTGGTTTCCACCATCGCTTTTTCAAGTGGACAACTGTCCACGATGTTCACTTGGAAAGCCGATGGTGGGAACCCAATGCGAATTTCATTCTCTGGCCACAAGAAGCGGTCATATGAAGGCCGAACGTATGGAAACACATGCGACATGGCGGCCGTCGGCGGGTCGCGCGCAAACGCGGCGGTCGGCGGGTCTCGCGCGCACGATGCATTTCGTACGTTGTTTTTGTATTATCGGCCGTCATATGGTCGCTTCTGGTAGCCAGAGAATGAAATTTTACATGAGATTTCCGCCATCGGTTTTTCAAGTGAACATGTAGGTATTGTGTATAAAATGCGTACGCACGCATCGCGCGAGAGATGTATGTCGCATGCGCTGGCGTACTTCTGGCTTTCCTATGGCCGCCTCTAGGGGCCAGAGGATTCTTTACGCTTCGCGTATCCCCACCTGCCCATCTCAAAACAGCAACTCTTGCGAATCATGCCGACAGTCGTGTTTTTTTCAGGCGTGTTTCCGCCTGCCCCCGCATATCTCCCCTGTTCCTCCTTTCCTCCCGCCTCCTTGTACATCCTCCTTGTGGTGGGAGCTGGGGAAGGGCGAGGCGGAGGGGGAGGGAGAGCAAGCGCTCCTCGTGGTTTGAGTCGTTTGGGGTTTCTTGTCCTGGTGTGAGTCGTTCGGGCCCTTCTTCCTGGTGTGAATCGTTCGGGCTCTTCGTGATGTGAGTCGTTCGGGCACTTCGTCCTGGTGCGAGTCGTTCGGGCTTCTCGTGGTGTGAGTTGTTCGGGCCCCTCGTCGTCGTGTGAGTCGTTCGGGCCCCTCCTCCTGGTGTGACTCGTTCGGGCTCCTCGTGGTGTGAGTCGTTCGGGGCCCTCGTCGGGGTGTGAGTCGTTTTGGGAGCCTCTTGGAGACCTTTTGGGGCGTCTTCGGGGCCTCTTGGCGGCCCCAGGGGCTTCTAGGGGCGTCTTGGGTGCCTTGGGGGAGCCTCTTCGGGCTTCCTGGGAGCCTCTTGGAGGCCGTTTGGGGCGTCTTGGGTGCCTCTTGGCGGCTCCAGGGGCTTCCAGGAGCGTCTTGGGTGCCTCGGGAGAGCCTCTTGGGGCCTCTTGGGCGCCTCTTGGGGGCATCTTGGGGGCCTCTTGGAGGCCTCTTGGGGCCTCTTGGGACTCTTTGGGAGGGGTCTGGGAGGAATCTTGGGGCCATCTGTCGGGCGATCGATCGCAGATGGGGCGAGCACTTTTCTCCCCCCCCCGTCGGGGCCAGAATCCTCGTGAGGGGTGTCGAATAGTAGTAGTCGTAGTAGTAGTACTGGTAGTAGTAGTGGCCGTACCACCATGCGTAGAAGTAGTAATTGTAGAGGTAGAAGTGGTAGTAGTGTGAGTCGTTCGGGGCCCGCGTCGTGGTGTGAGTCGTTCGGGCTCCTCGTGGTGTGAGTCGTTCGGGCGCCTCGTCCTGGTGTGAGTCGTTCGGGCCCCTCCTTGTGGTGTGAGTCGTTCGGGCTCTTCGTGGTGTGAGTCGTTCGGGCCCCTCGTCCTGGTGTGAGTCGTTCGGGCTCCTCGTGGGGCCTCTTGGGGGCCTCTTGGAGCCTCTTGGGGCCTCTTGGGGGCCTCTTGGGGGCCTCTTGGGGGCCTCTTGGGGGCCTCTTGGGGCCTCTTGGGGCCTCTTGGGGGCCTCTTGGGGGCCTCTTGGGGGCCTCTTGGGGCCGCTTGGGGGCCTCTGGGGGGTCTCTTGGAGGCCTCTTGGGAGCTTCCTGGGGGCCTCTTGGGGCCATCTTGGGGCCTCTTGCGACCTCCTCAGAAGCGCAAAGAAGAGCTACCCCCTGAGAAGGACAAAATGAGGCCAAATTTTCGTAAAATCAATGATTTTGCTATGAAGGACGATGAGCGCTGCCCCCATCAGAAGTCCAAAATGGTGCCGAAACCCTAGTAACATTCATGTTTTTGGCTTCGCAGAAGAGGAGAGGGATTTATCTCCGTCCCCCCGTCGGGGCCAGAATCCTCGTGAGGGTCGTCGTTTTTTAGCCCTCCCAGGAGTCGAAATTGACCCCCCTGACGACCCGCCGGGCCCCCTCTCCAGGCCAGGGGGAGGGGGTAGGGGGAGGGGTAAACCCCTCCCCGAAGGGGAAGAAGGGGGGGTGAGGACAGAGAGAGCTCGCTAAACCACTCACGCCCGAAGGGCTGGTGAGATTATATGTAACATTTTGCGTTCCCCATTCGTTTTCGGCTCAACATCGTGAACCTGTGCGTAGAACTCGTGCAGGATCCCCTTTTGCGCGCGCGCCGCGTGGTGAATTTTTGATTCTGCACAATAAGAAAGCCGCCATGTTGGCTTGGGAACTAAAGTGGCTCTTCCCCCTCCTCCTCATCCTCCTCTTTTTCTTCTTCCTCCTTCTCCTCCTCCACCTCGTCGTCGTCCTCCTCCTCCTCCTCCCCCCCCCCTCCTCCTCCTCCTCCTCCTCCTCCTCCTCCTCCTCCTCCTCCTCCTCCTCTTCTGAAGCCATCGCCCCGCCCCCTCGCAAACTCCCTGACAAAGCCAAAGACACCTTGGGCGCTATGAGGGACCCTTTCACACCTCGCGAAACCCTGAGATCCCTGGGCCCTGAAAGGCCCTGGGCCCCAGTGGAGCCACGCGGCAAGGCAGACCATCACGGCAGACCAGCGTGCAGACCAGACCAGCGCGGCACTCCAGGCCAGCACGGCAGACCAGCGTGCAGACCATGCGAGGCATGGGCGCAGACAGCAGGGGGCTTGCGGGGCACCCAGGCCCCTTGCACCCCCTGGCCTCGCCCATTCCAGCACGCCCCTCACGCGGATCGCGGGGTCTGGCGGTGAGGAGGCAGAGCCAGAGAGAGAAGCCCCAGCAAAGCACCACTGATAGCTCCAGCAAGGCACCCTGGAGGAGGAGGAGGAGGAGGAGGACGCATGCGGGGAAGGGAGGGAAGGGGTGGCACTGATCAAGAGGCCACCAGGTCTATAGTGCGAGACGTGCGGTGCACATCTTTTTGTTGTTATGCGTATTAATCTTGGCTTTTAGCGTTTGAAGAAAATTATTGCACGACGAGGGGTGCCATTCTCTCCTCCTCCTCCCCCTCCCCCTCCTCTGTTTTTTCGGGATTCGCTCCTGAGACCCTTGGGCCCTGCAAGGCCCTGAGACCCCTGGGCCCTGAAAAGGCCCTGGACCCCAGTGGAGCCACGCGGCAAGGCAGGCAAGCGCGGCAGACCAGCACGCATGCCAGGCGAGGCATGGGCGCAGACAGCAGGAGGCCTGCGGGGCACCCAGGCCCCTTGGGCCCCCCTGACCTCGCCCATTCCCGCGCACCCCTCACGCGGGCCGCGGGGTCTGGCGGTGAGAAGGCAGAGCCAGAAAGAAACGCCCCAGCAAAGCACCGCTGATAGCTCCAGCAAAGCACGCTGGAGGAGGAGAAGGACGTAGGCGGGGAAGGGAGGGAAGGGGTGGCACTGTTCAAGAGGCCGCCAGTGCTATAGTGCGGTGCATATATGTTTTCTCGTTATGTGCACTAATCTTGGATTTTAGCGGTTGAAGAAAACACGTGGGCGAGCGGGGCCCTGGAGCGAGCGGCCTGCGAGCACGCTCAGAAAAAAAAGGGCATGCGAGCTGCTGTGCAAACACAGCTCACCAGCAGCTGTGCAAACGGAGGGCGAAACTGGAGGTGGGGGAGGACGAGGATGTGGAGGAGGAGGTGGAATACTGTGGAGGAGGATGTGGAGGAGGAGGATAAGGAGGAATCTGGAGGGGACGAATGGGATGAGCATTCGGAGGAGGTGGCCATCCTAGTCACGCGCCTGCTCGGCGCCTGACTGCGCCTGCGCGGCGTTGTGCGCGGCCTCGTTCTTCCTCAGGTCGTTGTTCTGGGGCGGGAGGAGGAGGAGGAGGGGGGGTGGGGTGGGGTGGGGTGGTGGTTGGTGGTGGTGTTGGTGGTGGGGGGGGGGGCGTAGGGGGGGGAAGAGGAGGAGGAGGATGAGGAGGCAGAGGAGGAGGAGGAGGTGGAGGAGGAGGGGGGGGTGGGGGATGAAGGGGAGGATGAGGAGGTTGAGAGGGGGGGGGGGGCGGGGGGGGGGGGGGGCATCGGGAATGGGAGATGGGGGGGGGGGGGGGGGGGGGGGAGGGAAGGGGGGGTAGGGCGTGAATGGTGGGAGAGGAAGGGGAAATGAAAGGATGTGGACGAAGAGGGAGGGGGGGGGGACGGAGGAGGAGGGACGGGGATGGGGAGGGGGAGGAGGAGGTGGAGGAGGAGGAGCGGGAGGAGGAGGAGGAGGAGGAGGAGGAGGGACGAGCACGAGGCGGAAGGGGATTGGAGGTGAAGGGGAAGGGCACGTGTTTGGGAGGTCCTCATCCCTCCATTTCTCCTCTTCATCCTTCCTATCTCTAGCACCCCCTCCTATCCTCCTCCTCCTCCTCTCCTCCTCCTCCTCTCCTCATCCCCCTTCACCTTCTCATCCTCCTCATCCTACTCCTCCCACCGCCTCGCCCCTCGTCATTCGCTCTCCTAACCCTCGCCCCCCCGCCGCCTCCCCCTCCGCATCCTTTTCGTTATGTTCATCATGTCGTCTCCTTCATCTCGTTTAGGGTGTCAGCCTTCTGCTGCTCCAGCATGGCGATCCGCTTGCTCACCCCTGAGTGCTGGCTGTGCTGCAGGAGGCGCTTCGAGTCCTCTTCGCACTCTGTCTTGATGTCGTCCTTGCAGGAGGAGGAGGGGGTGGGGGGGGAGGAGAAGGAGGAGGAGGAGGAGGAGGAGGAGGAGGACGAAGACGCGGAGGAGGAGGAGGCTGAGGAGGAGGATGGTGAGGATGAGGGGGGGGAGGAGGAGGGGAGGAGGAGGGAGGAGGGGAGGAGGAGGAGGAGGAGGAGAGGAGGAGGAGGAGGGAGGAGGAGGAGGAGGAGGAGGGGGAGGGGGGGGAGGAAGGAGGAGGAGGAGGAGGAGGAGGAGGGAGGAGGAAAAGGAGGAGGAGGAGGAGGAGGAGGAGGTGAGGAGGAGGAGGAGGCTGAGGAGGAGGAGGAGGAGGAGGAGGAGGAGGCGGAGGAGGAGGATGAGGAGAGGAGGAGGAGGAGGCGGAGGAGGAGGAGGGGAGGAGGGGAGGGGGAGGAGGAGGAGGGGGAGGAGGAGGAGGAGGAGGAGGAGGAGGAGGAGGAGGAGGAGGCGGAGAGGAGAGGAGGAGGAGGAGGAGGAGGAGGAGAGGGGAGGAGGAGGGGGGGGGGAGGAGGAGGGGAGGAGGAGGAGGAGGAGGAGGAGGAGGTTGGAGGTTTTCAAGAAGCAGTACATTGCCGCCACCGACGGGGCCGAGGATGAGGATGAGGAGACGGGGACCAATCGCGGGACCCAGTTGTCGCAGCAAGTCAGCCTCGCCAAGCGGTCAATGCAGAGGGCCACAGCATACAAGGATGAATGTCAGAAACGAGTTGAACAGCTACGAGAGGAGTTGGAGCAAGCAGAAGAGTCTCTCGCAGTCGCCGTGGCTCAAGAAGCAGCAGCCAAGGAGACGGCCGCCACCAAGTCCAGAGAATGGGCGGCCATGGTCCGCCCAGAGGGAGGGGCAGGGGAACCCGTCCCCACGCCCCCAGTCGCGAACGCAGCGGCCATGGGCGAAGCCGAGCAGCGCATCTTCGCCCAGTTCCTCGCCGCCAACCCCGCCATCGCGGGGCACCTCGGCATCCAGCTGCCAGGCGGGGCCGCAGGGGGGGCCCCCGCGCCAGCCGCTGCCGCCGAGGCCCCAGGCGCCCCAGCCCCAGGCGGCTTGGCGCCCCCAGGGCCAGCGGCGGCAGGCGTGGCGCCCGCCCCAGGCGCAGTGGCGAGGGCTGCCCGTCAGGCAGCCATGGGAGCGGGCGCCAGCGGGGGCCCCAGCGGCGGGCGAGCCCAGGGTGGGCGTGGCAGGCGCGCAGCCGCATCGCAGCCCCCAGAGCGGCGCAGCACCAGCCCGCGGCGCGAGAACACCATGCAGATCGATGGTGATGAAGACGAAGTTCCTCCTGCTCGCGATGGCCATGCTTTTCGTGAGCAATAGTGAGGCAGCCATCGCCAACTACCCGTACATAGATTACGCGGCCAATTTTGGCTACCCGTCCTTCTCTCAGGCTAAGGGAAACGCAAGTGGGCAGGGAGGGTCACTAGCAATCTACGCCGCCAATATCACTACATGGAATAACACCGCTAAAAAGTATATTTTGGACTCTCGTTTCACAGCAGACGTGTGTGTTTTGACAGAGACACACCTCACACTAGACCGACATGGGGATGTTCGGAAAAAGTTTCAGAAGAGTGGCTGGAAGACGTATGTCTGCCCTGCCACACCTACCGCTCAGGGAAGCCAAGGTGGGATCCTTCTTGGGGTTCGATCTCACCTCTCTTCCCACGCTCGGGTCATGGGAGCCAAGGGCCACATCAAGCCTCTTGCAATAGGGACCCGATGGACCAGTTGTATCATCAAGCTCGATGGGGTGAATTTCTTGGTTGTTGCCGTTTATCTGATTTCAGGGGTTGGGATGAACCAAGCACATCGTGATATCGTCATGGAATTCACCACCCACATCCGCACGCAGAAGCTCCCCTACCTCATCGCGGGGGACTGGAATGTTGTTCCTGAGGATTTGGAGAAACCCATGAAGTGGCTTTCCTGGGTGCGTGGGGTCGTGGTTACCCCAGAAAATACGACGTGGACGTGCTCGAATGGGCATCGGATGCTGGACTACTTTGTGGTCGACCAGCGTCTTGCCCTCGACGCTTCCCTCACGGCTGTCCTGGAGGGCCCGTGGAGACCGCACCTAGGCGTGGCAGGTGTTCTGGCACGTGCAGTCGCTCAGAAGGAGATTTTGGCATGCAGTCGAGCACCCCCTCTCCCCAAAGAATACTCTGGAGTCAAGCACTCGTGGGAATACTATTACGAGAGGGCGGAGGAGGAGGAGGAGAGCATGAACCTCACACCCACCTACCCCGTTTGTGCCCAGCATGTCAGCAAGCAGAGTACCCGAGAATATGCAATCTTGAGTCGTGCCTTGGAGCTGCAGGAAACCCACAACAAGGTGGGATCCCAGTCCGCCCCGCAGCGCGGCCAGTGTGCACAGCTACGCAGGCGCCCCCTGCTACCGCCAGCGCCCCAGACGGGGCTGGCCACCAGCGACGCAAACCGGTGGCAGGTGATCGTCGCACGGGTGCAGGATCGTGATCATTTCCTGCGACGCCCTGGGCCCCATGCGCAAGTTTTTGCATTGCAGGCGCTTTTGAACAGAATTATTCCTGATCTTAGTTGGCCAGAGTATGTCGACCCCGAGATTAAACATGTCATTCTCGAGTATTTCACAGGCCAGTTCTCGGACCTAGAGGTTTTCGAGGCCAATTTCCAGATCGGGGCAGGGCAGACTCTTGGGGATTATCTTGAGCAGATATCTCAACATTTCCAGAAGAGAGAACATCAGGCATCTCGGAAGGCTTTCCAGGAGTGGATCGAGGAGGACCTTAAAAAAGGAGGTAAGATATCTCATGCCATAACCAAGGGAACCCCTCCCCCTCCTGAAGAACAAGATGTGGTACCTCTAAATGGGGCCCTTACTGATGACCCCATCCTTATCATGCAGCGTAAGCTCACATACTGGGAGAAATACTGGAGCCCAAAGGGACCCCGCCAGTGCCCTGAAGATCTTCCCTGGCTTCAAGAGCTCCGAAGAGTTGCCCAACAGCGTGCTGCCCAGGAGCCAGATTGGACAGAAGCCGAAGTGTTTGAAGTTGTACGGAGGTACAGCCCTAGCTCAGCAGGAGGTGCTGACCTGTGGCACCCGCGCGAGCTCGACGCCCTGCCGCCCGAGGGCAAGACTGCCTTCACCAACCTGATCAATCAGGTTCGGACCACCTTTAAGTATCCCGCGCAGGTGCTGCTCAATATGGTTCGACTCCTCCCTAAGAGTATCGAAGCCGATCGGCCCATCACCCATGCCAACAGCTTCTATCGTATCCTAGTCAAGTTGTATCGTCCAGGCCTCACCGCGTGGGATTCCAAAAGAGCAGGCTTTTGGGATGAGGCCGTCCGAGGATCTTCGTGCTTGCGAGCAGCCCTTTTGAGTGAAGTGACAGCGGAGCTGGTCACCAGTTTGCAGATACCGCTCGCAGAGGCATTGATTGACATCGAAAAGTTTTTCGACACGATTTGTACGGAGTATGTCTGCGGGGTGGCCATCCGTCTTGAGTATCCCACCATCCCGCTCATGCACGCCATGATTGTTCATCAGGCGGCCAGATTTTTGTCCTCTGCCTCGCTAGGATGCTCGTCACCCACGTGCCCAACCGACAGCGTCCTGCAAGGCTGCACACAGTCAACATCCCTTGCCCGAGCCTTCCTGTTTAATATATTGGAAGATCTACACTACCAGTTTCCACGAGTTCGTTTTCGTACCTGGGTTGACGACCTGAGGTTGCGAGTTTGGGGCTCGTCTAAGGAGATCTTGGAGGTGATTCCAGAGGCAATGGCTTTCCTGGGTAAGAAGCTCGAGGCCCATGGTTGCAGGCTCTCACCTAAATCCTGTGTTCTCGCGTCGGTGCCTGGGCTGAGCGCCAAGATAAGCGAGCGTACGAAGGAGTTGGGGTGGGCCGTCAAGACCAGTGTCCAGGGGAGGGACCTCGGCCTGGACACTACCTTGGGGTTACGGAGGCGCCTGAAGATTCGGAAGGAGCGTTTCAAGAAGGGGCTCCAGAGGCTCAAGGGGATCACCAACCTCACCAGGACCACCAAGAAGAGTCGGAGGCTGGTCAATACGGGGGCCCGCCCACAGCTCCTCTGGGGCCAACAGGGGCAAGGTATTGCGCCGACAGTACTCAAGCTAGTTCGGGGACGACTAGTCCGAGGACTCGGATATGTTCCCAAGTATGGATGCACGACGGCAGGCTTTGCTTTGTCAGCACGGGGACAGCAGCAGGAGGATCCTGCGCACTACCTCCCCATGCAAGTTGTCAAGACCTGGTTCGACATGGCCAACCAGAATCCAGAGCTGCACAAGGCAATCGGCAAAAGGTGGTCCCCTACAGTGGCACGTCTGGCAAGTAAGACCCGATGGAGTAAGGTTACCTCCCTCTTCTCAGCGCTCATTGCCACCCTTCATGACCTAGGAGTGTACATGGTGGGGCCCTGGGGATGGATCCTTCCCGACAACCAACGGTATAAACTCGTTCCTGGAGACCTCAGAGCCCAGACGGCCTTCCTGGACGACTTCAGTGAATATGTGTCTCGGGTTCTCTGGGAAAGGGCCTCGCATTTCCATCTAGGAGGGGGAGCTGAGTTCGGGATCGACACGTTCCAGTTTCAGAAGACCTATCGGAAGCTTCGGAAGGATCACCAACCCGTTCGAGCCAAAGCCCTTCAAGCCCTCGGAAAGGCCTCGATCTGGACCAACGCCCGAGTACACGAATGTAAACCAAGCCAGTCAGCATGTTGTGCCAGGTGTGGAGCACCAGTGGAGGACGACCTTCACCGCCTCTGGACATGCCCAGCGCACGCGCGCAGTACCGATGAAGCAGTCCTCGACTCCCAGTACCTCATCCAGAAGGCTATTGATGAGTTTCCATCCTATCCAGTGAAATGGGGACGAGGACTGCAGCCAGCTGATTTCACGACAGGACGCCTGGACCAACACCCTCCCAGAGCCACCCTCGGAGCCACGGGGACCTTCATGATCCAAGGGGGCCCCATCAAGGGCAAGTTTTTGGTTGGAACCGACGCTGGAGGAGGAAGGTTTCCGAATGATCCGAGGCTGAGGAGAGTTGGCTGGGGGGTAGCAGTCAAAGATTCCGACCTCGAGACCATTGGAACTTTAAGAGGAGGCCTGCCAGGAAGACAGACGGTCAACCGCGGAGAGCTCTACGCGGTGGTCAAGGCCGTCCAGAACCTAGCAGGGGAGATTACCATCGTGACAGACTCAGCCTACGTATATCGAGGAGTCCTTCGAGGGCCCCTTTGGCGACACAAATGTTCCGTTGACTTATGGGAGGAGTTCTGGGAGGCCCATCAGAGCTTCGACGGGACCCTGGAGTTCCACAAGACCAAGTCTCACCCCACGGAGAGTGATTTCTGGGATTATAACATCCAGCCCTGAGCATACCTGGTGAACCAGTTAGCAGATCAGATAGCAACAGATGCAGCAGCACGAGTCCAACTTCCTGATTGGGTGACCCGCCCCGTCCTAGAGGCAGATCGTGAGATAGAGCTCATCCAGAATCGAATCGCCGCTGTCCAGGAGTTTTTCTGGGGAGTTTTCCCAGCCCCGCCGCCCGCTCCCAAGAAGCGAGGGCGGGTCAAGGCCCCAAAAAAGTGGGGCCATGCCCAGCATGTTTTCGAGGATGTTCCCGAGGGCCTCAGGTGCAAAATCTGCTTCAGGTACCAGATTCGAGGGGCCAAGGAGTCCTGGCTCGGATCCCCGTGCACCCCGAATCACGCCCAGTGGTTTCACGCGACACACCTCCCACACCTCCATGTCATCCGTGGAGTCGCATTTTGCAGCAGGTGTGGGGGGGTGTCGTCGACTCGTGCCTTTAAGCTGAAGGAACCTTGCCTCCCCCCACAAGCACGGGGAAGAAGGCGAGGTCACGACTCTTGCGAGGTCTACTGCCGCAAGGGTTATTGCAATGGCCAAGCGCCCTCGCCGCCAAGTCGCAGGAGGACTGCGCGCGGGCGTTGGGGGTGCCAGGTCACAGGATCTCACAATGAGGTCCGAGCGGGCCCGAGGAGTGCTCGGACTCCCCTTGAATGCATGCAACATGCAACATGGAGGAGGAGGAGGAGGAGGAGGAGGAGGAGGAGGAGGAGGAGGAGGAGGAGGAGG